>CM062389.1:444408-674671 GCA_031304145.1 Cardiospermum halicacabum
CGTGAACCACTGCCTCTCAGGCCCCACCGATTCTACCACAGAGGCCAACGATAGACAATAACTAGTGTTGTTACCCGCACGATGCACGGGATTGAGTATGTTATTATATTAATCATCACATTTACGGTATAAATAAAACTCTTAACATGCTTATAGCAAAGGAAGATATTATATTAAGAGTTTTTTTTTTTTTTTTTTTAAAATATATTTGCACACATAACTCAAAGATTAAGTCTATTCAATTAATGCGAACAAATGTGTGTTTGTAAGTTAGTATATGAAAATATGGAAATTTAATTTTTATTTAAATTTAATCCGTTCGAGAAATGTAAATGGGTCTATTGGAATAATTAATATTATCGTGGCGTTTTAATCTTATTTAATTATAAGTTAAATGTTATTAATTTGGATATTATTTAACGGTTTTATATATAACACATAGATGGATACCTTTTGTTATTATTTTTAACTCTAATCATGAATGTGCGTATTTTATTTTAATTAAAGATATTATTTACAAACTTTATTATTCTTTTAATTCGTAATAGAATGCAAGTTAAAAGTATATGAAAAGATCTATTTAAATTTTTATTCAAATTCATTAAATTTATTTAATTTAAATGATTTTAGTGGAATAATTAATGATACTATAGAGTCTTAATTTTATTTAATACAATTGAAGAATATAGAAAGAGTAAAATTAAAATTTTATTATAATTTATTAAATTAAATGCAAATGTTGCACCTAATGTCTTATCTCTATTTAGTACACAATTCAAAAAAAACATTTTCAACCTCGTTTAGAGCAGTGTAATTTAATCTAAATCATCATAAAGTGGCATTTTGTAGAGGAAAATATTATGCTTGAAAAATATAAATGTGCACATTGTATTAAAAGTTAATTAATAATATATAATTAAAGAATTTATTTATAAATACTAGTTTTCATAATTTAATTGATTAATTACTAATGAAGTAAGTTTGAGTATATGAAAAGATGAATTAAAATATTTTTTGAAATTCACAAAATTTGAGAAATCTAAATTGTTGAACTGGAATAGTTAATGTTTTTATAGAGTTTTAATTTAATTAGGGAGGACAACTAAGTATTCTACTTAGAGAGTCTCAAACCTCACTATTTGTAATTGTGATAGATTTATGGGGTCTTTTTATTTTTGGGCCCTAGAAAGTTTGAATTAAATTTATAGGCCCATTTTCAAATTAGATCAGAAATGAGCCTCCTAAACTTTGTATTTCACTCTATAGGCTGTGATACCTATTTTGCCCTTTTATTTTAAAATAAATTGAAAATAATATTTTGGTTATTATTTGCAATTATCAAAAAAATTTTTTCCTAAAATACCCTTACCATGTGAGACCTGGTTTAGGTTTGCTGAAACCGGTTTGAAGCGAAACTATCATCATCGATTTTCTCCTCCTGTTGTTCGTTCTCATCTTCGAGGTTATCTTCTTCACCCTGGTAGAGTTATCCTTTTCCTCGCTGATTGTTTGATTTCTTCAAAACCCATGAAGTAATCTCGAGTCTCCCCTACTGTCGCTGATTTAGATTCTAAGTTTCGTCAATTTCCCGTTGTGGTAACAGAACCTGGCCATCGAAATCGGTGATATTAGAGAGAAGAACTTGCTCATTCTGTGTCGGTAAGCTGGTGGAATTAAGATATTGGGTTGGTTGGAGATAGTAATTTCTGCAGAAAACGTAAAACGAGCAAGGGAAATTCAACCTTATCAGTGGAGGATTCAATTTCTAATGTAAGTGTTCAACTGAAACCTTATTTGATGTAAAAGAACCGCGTTTAGCTTAATTGTACTTGTAAATTTTGTTTAGTCATTGTTATGGTGGGAGTCAATCTGAATGGACATTAGTTGCTGGTGTCAGTTCATATTAGCATGTTTGATGTTTGATATCGTTTTCTCCATTTGTCAATTATCCACTTTTGATGTTGAAATCCAGGTTCCTGTAGTCCATATGGTGCTTGTTTATTTCTGCTATGTGTACTGCTGCTATAAATCTTCTGTAACTAATCAGTTTTGGTTTGATTTTAATCTCTAATACACTGTTTAGACATTGATAATGACTGTAGTGATTATTACAAGTTGTTGGGATGATGTTTTGGTTGTGAATGGTAGTTTTAGCTGGTTTTTGAGTGGAGATCAAAACTTTCTGATAAGAACGCATTTCATTTTTAGATAGAGAATTTAGTTTAGGTTCGATGTTAGTCTTCGGTAGGTATGTCTGTATATAACTTTGTGTGAACAATTGTGTCATTAACTTGCTGTCAAACTTAATGTCCTGCACTTATTAGTTTCTGATATGGTATCAGAAAATTGTGATTAAAGTTCAATTTTTTCTGATAGCATATATATTTACATCGTTGTTTACTAGTTTTTGTTTTTCATTATTGTTTCAGTTGAATGGGGTCCTTCAAAGCTATTATCAACTACGATTCCATCTGGGATGGTAGTTCATATGTATATGGTGACACAGGCATGGAGGTTTTTGAAGGAAGCACGACTTATGAGGAGGTGATGGAGAGAATTTATTCAAAAAAAGGGATACCGAAGGATAGTGTAGATTTATTTATTTATTTTTTCTATACCAAAGCTGGATGTCCGACACGTAGGTTGCCAATTCGGGATAACGGGGATCTTAGATTTGCAAGTGAATACGAGGACCCGTTGGAATTATATATAGAGAAGGTGGAGAAGAATGTTTGTACTACAGGTGCTGGTTTAATTCAGCAGTGCACAGGTAGGAGTACGGAAATCTCTTGCAGAGGGACAGAAGATTTGGTTGTCGGGTCTGGTAATGTTCTCCGCCAGGATGGTGATTTCGCTGACCATGAGTTACTTGATGATTTAAATGGCAATGTTGATCCAGAATTTTTATTAGGTGCAGAATGTTCTGATGTTGAACCTGAGTATGACGTAGCAAATGAAGAACAGAATGAAGGCTATGTTAATGATGAGCAGGGTGATTATTTTGTAAATGATGATGTAGAGGAAGGTTATATGAGTGATTGGGAGAGAGAAGCTGCTTGTGCATCAGAGTCTCAGATTGGGCAGGAGAAAGAGGTAGGAGTATATCAGCTTCCTGGAATGGATAAGAATAATTTTGTTGACCAGCAAATATATTCTCTACATGCTGGCTACCATTATTCCGGCTTGATGAAAGGCTCTGTATTCAACAGTAAGGAGGAAATGAAGATTGCAATTTTCAAGTATGGTCTCGAAAATAACCTGTCTTTATGTACTCCCAATTCAAATAGCAGGAGGTATGAGGTTGAGTGTATTAATAAGGGCTGTAAGTTTGCATTCCGGGCGAGAAGATGCAAGAAGGAATTTCCTATATGGCACGTCACAGACTTTGTGCCATCATGCACCTGTCTACATGATCCCGACAAAGCAGAAAGGCGGCAAGCAGACTATAAAGTGATTGGCCACATGTTTGCTAATCGACTGTCGGAGGCCAAATTTTCAGTCAACAATATAATGAGTGAAATTAGAGCACGGTATGCTGTGAAGTTGCTTTACAGTAAGGCTTGGCGGTCACTTCAATTTGCCAAAGACCTTGCTTATGAGACCCATGAAGATTCATGGCAGTTGCTCCCATCTTATTTGAAAATTCTGTTAGAAACAAATCCTGGCAGGGTTATTGATATGCAAACATCCGCAAATGGTAATTTTTTGTATTCCTTCTTCAGCCTAAGACAGTGTATTGATGGATTCCAGAAGTATATACGTCCAGTTGTGTGTATGGATGCTACGCACATGAAAGGAAAGTCAGTTGGTATAATTTTTGTTGCTATTGGTATGGACGGCTCAGATTGTATATTTCCTGTTGCTTTTGGTTTTGCCCCAAAGGAGTCAGAAGCTTCTTGGACATGGTTTTTGCAGAGATTGCGCAGGGCGATTGGTGTGAGAGAAAACTTAGTTCTAGTCACTGATCGTGGGAAAAGCATACCTCAGGCAGTTCGTGTTGTCTTTCCCAATGTTCCTCATGTGGCTTGCTACTACCATTTGAAGAAAAATCTGATAAAGTTTTTTAGTCGTAGGGCAGACATTGAACAAGCATTTGCTAGAGCTGTGTATACCCATTCTACAGCTGAATGTGATAGGTTATTGGATGGTATTGAGGTTGCTTGTCCCAATTTGCATCGTGAACTCACCCTGCTTGGGAAAATGAAGTGGGTAAAATCTTATTGCCCTAGAAAAAGATATAACATCTTGACGACCAACATAGCTGAGTCCGTTAATTCTGCAATTCTACCAGCACGCCGTTTGCCTATTACTGCCGCCCATGAATTCTTAAGGGGTGTGACACAGAGATGGTTCAGTGCTCGATATGAGGCAGGAAAGAAACTTCAGTCTTCAATCACGTCCGCATCAGTTGACAAAATTCAGAAGATGATGACAGATGCTGACAAATGTGATGACCCAATCACAGAGGCTGCCAAGTATCAAGTTAGGAATGGCGATAAAGGAGATGGAATTGTCAATGTGGAGGAAAGAACATGTTCATGCGGATTGTGGCAGCTTGATCAATTCCCTTGTTTCCATGTTGTTGCATATGCCAGGTATGTTAGAATTTAATGGCCATTGATTGTAGATCATTAATTTTTGATTAAGCATTAGAATGTCTGATTTGACTTTAAGTAGCGTATTCAGGATTTAGGATAGCCATTTTTGCTGTCGTTTACATTATTATTATTCATTAGCTGTTGGTATGAGTAGTGTTATTTTATATCTTACTGTTGTCCGTATAAGTTTTGCAGGTATGTGAAAACACGAATTAGTTCATTATGCCATGCGTACTACAATAAGGATTTCTTGATTGGTGCATATTCCAAGCCAATAAATCCAATTCCAGGTAAAGAAGCGTGGGACACGATAACCCAACTTGTCTTGCCAATGGAAGTTGTACGTCAAGCTGGTCGTCCGAAGGAAAAGCGGTACAGATCTCATTTGGAGAAAAATAAACAGAATGTAACCCTCAGGAAAAGCGGTACATATCTCGGTGTCGTCAAAAGGGACATACAATGCCAACATGTAGTAACCCTCCCGTGTCATCCGCGGGAAGTAATAGTAGTAAATGTAAGCGTGTAATGCATTGTACTCGTTGTAAGGGTGCAGGACATACCGTTCGCAGCTGCAAGGAGGCATTCATAGATGTGGATGGCACAGGTGACATGAGCTCTCATGTGCCGTCCAATGACCAAGCTACCAGAGAACAAAGCCGTAGTGAGACCTTAACTAGCCCAGTTTGAGACATACCTAATAGTAGTGGAAGATGTTGTTTATTAACTTTTTATACTCTTTTTATATATATTTTACAATATTGTACGGAAGTTAACTTCTTTTCAGATATATCTTGAAAATAGGTACCAGGTCGGACTATTGGTTAAGTGAATAAAAACTTATCAGGTCTCTGAGTCGACATCAGAATGGAATATGACACATCAGAAATCTGAGGGCAGTTCAGATTCCATCTTTTGGGACCCAAATGGCCGCGAAACCCTTTAAATGTGTACAAGTAATGGTTTAGTATGAAAATAGTCCAACCATAACATGAAAACTGAACCACTCCTTCACCTTACTTGAAAGCATGAGTATTCCACCATAACCCCTAAACTCTTACATGCCACTAGAAGTATACGTGCCCCCTATGTTTTTTATATTTTTGTTAGCCAAAAAGATATGCAGGTAAGTGAAATAGAAGCCTGGAAAAGTTAGGTCCTGTTGGTTAATTGGATAAAGACTTATCAGGTCTCTGAGTCGCAATCAGAAGGGAATATGGCACATTAGAAATCTGAGGGCAGTTCAGATTCCATCTTTTGGGACCCGAATGGCCACGAAACCCTTTAAATGTCTTCAAGTAATGGTTTAGTATGAAAATAGTCCAACCATAATATGAAAACTGAACCACTCCTTCACCTTACTTGAAAGCATGAGTATTCCACCATAACCCCTAAACTCTTACATGCCTCTAGAAGTATACGTGCCCCCTATGTTTTTTATAATTTTGTTAGCCAAAAAGATATGCAGGTAAGTGAAATAGAAGCCTGGAAAAGTTAGGTCCTGTTAGTTAATTGGATAAAGACTTATCAGGTTTCTGAGTCGCAATCAGAAGGGAATATGGCACATCAGAAATATGAGGGCAGTTCAGATTCCATCTTTTAACCATCAGACGCTATAAAGTGAGATCCGAATTCTGAAACCGGTTCAGATTTAAAGAGTTCATGCTAATTTACTAACAGAAACACAAAATATCTACACATTCTTACAAAATTGGTGTCCTGAACAAATATTTAAACCGAGGACACCACAAGATACAATTTTCAACCCTAAAAGAACTTAATAAACAGACAAAGTACGTGCTAATTTATCTCTCGTACCAAATACAGAAGCTCAGGGAAGAACCAGTTACATTCACATCCAATTGGTCCCCCATCCCACTGAGAGATAGAGTTGCTCTGCCCACAAGTGCAGTGATCACCTGGGTTAGCATTTCCAACCCTTAGACTTACTCTGATGAAACAACCCCTTGTTAGACGACTTACCCTCTGGCGACAGTACAACAGCTTGCTTACTGAAAAAGTAGACAGAATATCTTTGCCCTTGTCCCTGAGCCTCTCGACATCGACGCAGAGCAGGAGTAGAGCAAACAAATAACAGGCAGGTTTGTTTCCTTGCAAAGCCCCTTTGTACAGCAGTTGGAGACCAGAAGTCTTCTCCATTCTAGCGAATACCTTGGTGAACCCAACTATGAACATGGCGTCTAGGTTACCTTTCTCCAAACACTTGACAAGGAACTCCTCTTTCTGTGGGTTAACTCCCCAACGGCCGTAAGTGAAGTCCTCCAGATTTACGTCTTTCATCACCTGATCCTCGTCCCCAAGTTCATGGAGGAGCTTCGAAGCACTGGTTAGGTTGAAGAGGTCGCAAATGGAAGCTCGCCCCACCGTCACCACGAACTGAGCCATTACCTCTGGTGGTAAGACATCAGTGATGCAGAGAGAAGAAGTTGCCATTTTCGCTTTCGTTGTTCTCTCCATTTTCTCTGCTGCAAACCCTCAAAATAAGTTAACTACATAGGTTACAGTTTGGGTTAGATATAGGAAGAGAGGTGGGTTAGTTTAATGAGTGTTTTTATTAAAAAAAGGCTATTTATAGGACATCACAAATCTGGGAAATGAAAAGTCTGGTGGAAGCCATAAGGATCTAGTTCTGAGATTTGATGGTCTGTTCGTTTTTCAGAGCTTTAAATATAATATTCTGACCGCATATCAAATTATTCTGATTTACCATCCAAAACAAAATAAAAAACCCAAAATGCATTAATCCAGGGAAGCACACTGGTCCGTGCCCCCTAATTTCTTCCAAGAAGAAATAATATCTCACCTCAAACAATTCTGATGCAAAGAAATGGAGGTAACTTCCCTGACAAGAAACTAATATCTTAATAGAAGAAAAAATATCTCACCTCAAACAATTCTGATGCAAAGAAATGGAGGTAACTTCCCTGACAAGAAACTAATATCTTAATAGAAGAAAAAATATCTCACCTCAAACAATTTTGATGCAAAGAAATGGAGGTAACTTCCCTGACAAGCAACTAATATCTTAATAGAAGAAAAAATATCTCACCTCAAAAATTTCTGATGCAAAGAAATTCCATATAACTAATCCAGAATCCATTAAATTATTTTGGTCCAGAATACCAATCAAGTACAAACGTTGATTACAGAATTCATAACATCATTTTGGTTCAGAATACATATCTAGCACTAGAAATAACATTACTAGGTGTAAAAAACTAAGAACGGTACTTAGTAGCTTGGAATATAACATTTGCAATATGCTGCCTCATCAACTTAGGCCAACCCCTTTCCCGATTAACAGACCACTTCTTCCTTCCAAGTAGAATATCTTCAATACCAACACAGATATATGCCCCACATGCATGGCTGAAATAAACTAATTACAGTTAACTTCAGCAATACATGTAAAACCAAACTAATAAAGATTTTAAAAGAATTCCAAAGCATACCTATCAGGCTGACAGGGAACACAATTATAGGATGGGAGGTGCACTCTCCACTCCCTGTCTAAAACAGGAGGTTTATGACTGTAGTACTTGGACATAGACAGGATCTGTGGGATGGTGTATGCTACACACTTGAATTGATTTTCCAAGAGTTCCCAACTTTGTTGATCATTGCCACACTTGTTGCACCTGGAGTCTACCACCCATATCTCCTGTTTCGTTAAATCCAAAATGACTATTGCCCAATGTGTGTCATACAGATGGGCAGGGAAGCAAATCTATAGCAAATGATTTAAAAACGATTAGTAAAAGTATAGTTTTTTCTGTTATATATATATTTTTGAAGAATCCTACAGCTTACCGTATCCAATTCCCACCAAGGAGAGCAGTTAAAATCTTCCAGGGCCTGTCCATTTATGATTTTAATCCAGAAATCTGGCACAAACAAACCCTTCAATCCTTCCTTCTTCTTTAATGCTTCCTTATACTGATAAGATAAAGCTGAGTAGAAAAATGAGCTTAGGACACCCACTTTCTGATTTTTAACACCAAAGTGAAGCTTTTTAATGCAGTGCAAAAAGATGTTGATCAACTCTCCTGAAAACCACGTTGTACAACTGAGAATTTCAAGTACGATAGTGTTCTTGCAGGGATGATGATCGACAAATCGACTGCAACAATGTAATGATTTAATTAAAATAGTATAATCTGCAAATGTGAGGTCACTTCAATATATTTGAAGCAAGATCGAGAAATTATGTAAACCTATCATAATTAATAAAACTATTGCAACCTTAACGAAATATAACAAAAGAAAGAATATAACACGTACAATAGCTCTCCTTTTGCATTCAGCCATTCGTCCAGACCATCTGCCTTGGTGGATAGTTGTTTCGGTCTTAAACTCTTATCAAGTAATGGCAAGCAGGAAGTAGATGAGTCATTTAGAATTGGCCTCTTATGTTCTGGCCACTCATGAAGTTCATGAATTGCAGAAGAAGTTTTTTTGGAAGCAACCATTTTCAGGGACATCTCTTCGGCGAGTAACGTGTCAGTATCAATTTCTTCAGATTCCCCAACATCACCTGCCAAACCAGAAAGAACCTTCGCGATAGCTAGGTCATTCTTTACCGGTCATCCACATCTTTCTCATCAATTTCCTTATCTGGGACTACAGCATTCTTCAATTGATCGTCTTTTCCTTTTCCATTGTTTTCCACAATGTTACAGTCTAAAATTATTTCTTTCCTTGCCATCGTCCGAGTCTGTACTCCAAATCTAGGCTTACTCGGAGAAACATTTACTTCCTGCGTTCCAGGTAATGTGCTAATAATTTCAGAAACCTTCTCATCCACTTTTACTTCCTTAGTTGAAGCCTCATCAACAACTGCAGGTGTTGCTTTTCCAATATCTGCTTTTTTCAACTCATCTCGAACCATTTTCCTTGTCTTAACCAGTGTCGCGAGTACAGTCCCCCCATCTGGAGCTTTGCGTTTCTTGCGACCCATTTTTGGCGTATTCTTCTTAATACTAGCTTATTTAATAGTTATTGGTCTAACGGAGACCCTATTCGACTTCACATCAGCATCTGGTTGAATGTCATTACATCTAGCTTTCAGGAGATCTTCGACCTCTCGTCGCCATTCATTCATTTCCCTACGCCATTGAACCAAGTCTTCAAAATTCCTTTTAAGCTCACCCAAAATTTTATCTGCCCCCTTTCTGTCATGACTTCCTGACCATTTCTTCTCCCTTGTCTTGATTATATATTCTTGTATATTCATTTCTGAATCGGCTTCCGAATCTTCCCTCTTTGAATCACTCATGTCCACTTCAAAATCACAACATTTGAAATATCAAGAATTCCTTTCTGCTTCAGAAGGGACTAAATTCGTTTCACCGGGTACCTAATGTAATATATAGAACTTATTAAAATCAGAACATTCTAACGTCACATCCAATATAACTGACACCACTTCAGAAAATATTTAAACAAACATTAAGAGCCTAAGCAGTTTACCATTCCTTAACACCGGGTAAAGCTCCGGCAGAAATGAACCACATCTCATCATCCTTAACACCGGGTAAGGTGACCTCCGCACCAAGGACTCTCAGAACCCCATTTCCAGGGAAACAAATGGACTTGAAATCCATCCTACTTGCGCATTCGTAGAACTGTCTGAATGGCCCACTCTCAATAGACTCCCTAAGCAGTTTACCATTCCTGCCAGTTTCATGAAGCCAGAGCTAAAATGACAGATCGGGAGGTTTATTGACACGCTGCTGTGTTACTTGTTTCCTCCACCTTCTTCTATATTTTAAAACCTAACAATTAAGAATTGCAGATCACATTAACAACATTGAAACAATATTTCACATCAGAATAATAACAGACCCTATCAACTGAGAAAAATACCCATTATCAACGAGATTGAAAAACACAAACAATAATAACATTCAACTTATACACACACGATTCATCAAAGAACAACCTACTTCAATTAACAACATAAACATATACCATAAAAAACAACATCATCATACTCTACCATCTGAATGCTGTAACACAAATTGAATGAATCACAAGATTAGATGTTGAACAAATTAGGGTTTAAGCACGGTAAACAAACTATACATACCAACAATACAGTACATGCATGATTAGATGAATGAAAATTATAACAGGACAGTACATGCGAAAATGATAGACGAACTTACCTCAGTTGAGTTCGATGACTCGCCCATCCTAATTACTCTGCGCTCAGAACAATTGCTCGAAAATAAGAGCCTTCCGCAAAACCAACAAATTGCTTTGTTTGAACTTTTAAATTCGAACAGAATGGAACCGACAATACTGATTACAAAAACAAACAGCAACGAAGACGACAATCTACAACCCTAATTTCAGAATAGACTGCAACTCTCAATAAACTTGCTTCAACCATGCCGAAATCAACCGACCATAACCCATAATGCTTGCTCAGACGAATATTAATGGAAAAGGAACTGCAACTCAAACAAACCGTACTCAAACAAACCGAAACAGCAACTGCAACTCAACGTGATCTGTCACAGAGTTCAACTACATTCGATAGAAGAGGTTGCGAAGTGTCACAGGTTTGTGAACCAGTTTCAGAGTTCAAGATAGTCAGTGAACCAGTTTGATTAGGTTGAAATTAATCTGATTTGTTTTCAAATCAACGGTTTTATTAGTAGGAGGGTATATAAGTAATTTAACTCCCAAAATAAATCATCTGATTTATTGTAATGGCATTTTTGAAATTATTATTCAAACAAAGGGTATAATAGGAAGCACAGCCTATTGGGTGCAAAGCAAAGTTTACAAAGATTATATTTGAAAGATTTTGAAAATGGGCCTAAAAAATTAATTCAAACTTTACGAGGCCCATTTTGAATAATTTCCTCTAGATGTATTCATATTTCATGAAAGTTAAGGTAAAGTATTTAACAAATCAAAGACATTTACAAAAAATTAAGACTTTAGATTAGGAAATATATATAAATATTGAAATAAGTCAAAATAAAGATTAATTAAAAAAAAACTCATTATCAAACTTAAACCTATGAAACAACTTTTCACTAAAATAATAATAATAATAATAATAATAATAATAATAATAATAATAATAATAATAATAAGATAAACAAAGAAATCTCTACCAACAAAATTAAAAATAAAGTATTCACTAGATACATATAACTTAAATCTGCTTATCTATGGATGATCTTTGATTTACTCACTATATACATATAAAAATAAAGCACTCACAAAGTTTACATTGATGACACAAATATTTTGGTGCCGATTTTGTGGGAGAAATTAAACTCGTTGCTTAATATATATATATATATATATTATTTTGTTATATAAAAAAGATTGTGACTACCGAAAATCTACCCAAGCCATTGAATAATAAAAGTAAGAAAATAAAACCATAAAAAATGAAACAAATAGAAATTAAGGATGATAGACATTTATAGTAAACGATTTAAGGAAATAAAGAGGAGATGGAGATGAAGAGACAACCCATTTGTTAGAAGAGAAATTAAGGATGATAGACATTCATAGTAAACGATTTAAGGAAATAAAGAGGAGATGGAGATGGAGAGACAACCCATTTGTTAGAAGCATGTTTTCAGTCTATTCCAGTATGCTCCTCAAAATATTTGGAACTCGTAAAATATATATATATATAAATTGAATAAAAAATAATCAAAATAATTTAAGAATAATTATAATATTTTACAAAAATTTTTATGTTAGAAATCTCTCTGGTCCTCCGGATGATACTTTTTAAAAGTGACGATTTACCAAAATTATACAAAAACTGACTCAAAATCAAACAAAAAGATTGAATCTGCTTTATAACATATAAAAAGTAATTAAAAAAAATTAGAAAACTTTGAATCTGCTTCATAACATATAAAAAGTAATAAAAAAAATTAGAAAACCTATAAAATCTTACCTAATACTTGAGGTAGAAAATATCTCTGATGATGAAGAGAGGCTCTTTGTCACCTTAAAATGATCAAATCTGAAAAGGAAAAAGAGAAAGAGAGAGGAAAAAAAGAAACATCAGATTACATCAATCAAATAAGGAAACATCAATAAATAAAAATAAAATATTAAGAAAAAAATAGTGCGGAGAAAACATTAAAATGAAATAGAGAATAAAAGAGAAGGGGGATAAACATCTTTAGATTAGAGGGAAATTTCAAAGTTAAAAATGAAATTGGACCACAAAGAGCGAATGACAAACGGAAATTTATAAACATTGAAAAGTAAAGAGAAACGTTCATGAATATGAAAGGTTATTGTTTATAATGTCGAAAAGGAGAAGTTAAAGAATACGAAGGGTTAATGGTTTTTAATGTAGAAAAGCAAAATTTCAAAAAATTAAATTTTAATTGTCACTTAAACATTTAGGTGTATGAGGTATATGCTATGTCATGTGTCAACTTTTTATTTGTGGTGTGTATGACACGTGTCGAATGGTAGGGTGTAGTATTCTTCTCCATTCTGCGTTTTATATATATATATATATATATATATTTTGATAATCACGTCTATCAAAATTAATTTAGAAATAAATTGTTAAATAACTGTATTTAACTTATTTAATTATAAATTATAATAGTTAAATTTTATAAAGTATGAAAAGTTACAGAATTTAAAAAGATTAAATTAATAGTCGCATAATGAGTGATAAATGAAAGTCCAGTCAATTAAAAAAATAAATTCGTAGTATAAAGAAAATTTTTCTTACAAAAATTAAGAAGTAAAATATTACAGTGAAATAATAAATAAATATAATAAAAATTGAACCAGTGGAAATATATAATAAAAATAATAACTTTCAAAACCGAATTTAAAATATTGATAGTTGGCTCCTGCACACATAAAACTAAATTAAAAATATAATAAATTTCAAATTGCAACATTCAAATTTGTAAATTATACTAAAAATATAATAATTTCATCTATTAAAATCAATCTATAAATAAATATCAAAATCAAATGTTATCATATCAATTGAATAAAAAATTATAATCACTTAAATTAAAAATCAATGATAAAAAATAAAAGATCTTATCATGATCGGAATATAAATATAGCAGCCGATGTTTAATCGATTTAAAAAGGATGCGTATCTGCACCATCATGATGACTATATGGGTAAGTTAATTTTAATTTGCACCATGTCCATAACTTCATGAAATAAAGACAATTTAGCATGTGATTTTCAGTTTCTTTAACTTTCAATGGTCGGTGTCATGTAGGTAAAGAAGAAAACTTAGATATGATTTGAAACGATGCAAGCGAGTGAGGAAGGGAGAGACTTACCTGAGTGAGTGGACGTAGCGGATAATTAAAGAGAAGGAGGAGGAGAAGAAGGGGATCATATGTAGTCCGACAAAACTTTTCTTTTCGAAATGCAAGGCATCATGGATCATTGGATTTGCAAGAAAATGGAGGGGAAAGATCAATCTCTCATATGTGAAAGAGAGCATGATGGAGGAATCAGGATTGTAGGATAGATATTTGATTAAAACTGTAAAACTCTAGATAGACTTAATATTTAGAATGGGAATTGGAAAAAATGAAAGACAGAAGAGTTTTTTAATTAAGAGATATAGAAAGGGTTAGAGAAGATGAAAAGAAAGGGTTGAAGAAGAGGGAGAGAAAGGGTCAGGAAGCAAATAATAAAGCACAATAATTAAAGCAATTAACTAACACTTGTAACCGTTGGATTTGAGAATGAGAAGATATAAAATTAAGTGGTCGATGTGGCAAATGAACTCCACATGACACATTATAATTGGATAACACCTGCCATGTGTATGTCACGTGTCGACTTCTTAAATCATATGAACTACCAAACCTATTTTGTATTTTGTTTTATATATATATATATAGATTTTGTTCGTTATTTATTTATTTATTAATTCATATATATATATATTACTTATTTGTTAAAATTAAAGTATTTAACCATATTAGTTCATCTTTTTGAATATTATGTAAATCAATCAAAAAATTATTAAATATTAAAACAACATAATAATTTATTTTAGTTAAAATTAAAATTAAAAAATAAAAGTTATTAAATGAAATATTTAAAACTTACTAAAATTATAAATTACAAAAAAGATTGAAACTATATAATTGAGAAAACCATTTACAACACATGAAAATGATTCACGCTTTATAGGAGCACAGAGAAGTTTTGATTTTAATGGTGATTTAAGATAACCCTATAAAATTAGGTGATATAAGTTTTGATTTTAATGGGGATTTGAAATAACTCTATAAAATTAGGTGATATATTTAAAATGTTTTATAATTTGGGTGGTTTCATAGATATTATCATAAAACTATCAACACTAATTCACATATAAGTTAACTTTAAAAATAATCCAAAAAGAAGTCAACTAAATACTTATTCTACATATATTGTTTAACATTTTAAAAAAAATACACAACTCTTCCCCATAAACTCTAATGAATTTCAACATGCAAATTATATAAAGGTTAATCCAAAAACCATCCAAAATTTGAAACATTTTGATTATGATATTTGATTTTGCAAATCTATATCAACCAATTCAAAACTACTCAAAATCAAAACCACTAGTGGTTTTGGTGACGCGTAGGTGGTTTTTATATTATTGAGTGGTTTTTTTTAACAATTGATAAACAGTTACAACTAGAATATTACTCTTTCACTCTTTAATCCAATTACATTGGTCACAATCTCACACAACTCTCCCTATATGACTCTTACAAATAATAATAATATCTCCATGGTTCCAAAACCCATATCGGACACTTCCTAAACCTCATCAACCAGATTTAAATCATTCTTTTAGGATACCTAATAATAGATATAAATATTATATTTATAACATTAGGTTACTTAGTCACAAAGTAATCCTACAAAAGGAAATCCTTTCCTATTTGATATTCTCAATGATTTATTTTCTAATAGAATCCATTTTAAGAAATATCATTCTCAATCAACTATGATACTTCCAAAATAGTGTTTGAGTCATTTCCAAATTATCAAACCCGTCAATTCCCAAATCTTTCTAATATCATGCATACCATGAATTTTCATACCATGCCGCCGATAGAACTTGCAAAAGAATGTGTAGATGCACTCAATCCTTAATCACCCAGAGAAATCTCAACCTATAGAACTATGGGTAAATTGGTTTAGCTGATGATGGGAGAATTCTGACCTTCTCACAAATCAATTTCTGAAACAGTATTTAAGATATCGTCCCACAAAGATTAATTTTAGAAGAAAGAATGAAATCAAGACTTACTATATACTTGCTTGTAAAGAAAACATGATAAAGAGTGATATGATGCTCAGATCTAGATATGAGATATAATGAAATGATATGTAGAAACTAAATACTTTGCAAGGATTGAATTATATTGATGAACAAGTTGTTCTATTACTCACATTTGTCTACAATTATATTCATTAGTATGAATCATCTAACACAAATTAAGTTCTCCCTAGATTATCAGATCTGACTAATTGAAAATCTCTCAATTCGATTCAATTATTACTAACCAGCAGATTACCTATATCTCTATAGTGCAAAACTGCTAATTCATAAAGATCAACCTAAGAAAAACAAATCTAACATTGTCTATCTCTAGAGCAAAGTTTCGATCCTCTGTTCTTCATAATTGACACCAAAATCACCATCTTTCTCAAAAGATGTTTGTAAACAAGTTATTTAACTCTCGTCCTCACAACGGCAATTAAATTATGAAAATAGATGAATGTGACACAATGAACACTCAGGATGCACAAATCTAAATCAAGTACTAACAACTGATGCCCAAGGCCCAGACATGAGTAAGTCTTCTCCAATCCCATGCCCAAGGCAACATAAATTGTGAAGTTCATCTTTCAATTAGGCCTCAATGAAGAACTTAGTACACTAGTAAAATTGTCTTTTCCTTTCCAAGCCCCTTCATTTCTTTCTCCAATTAGCCCAAATGTGTCGGATACACATTCGGTGTTCACTCTCTGGCAGAAATCCCCTAACTGATTTAACTAGACCCTGTAAACTAAAGAATATTATCACATTAGCTCTAATAAAACTAGGACATATATATTAATATATGTAGCTATATATCTATATGTATTATCGCAACATAAATATGAACGTATTAACACTAACACGTTGTATATATATAGTCACTTATTTGATCTCACATAATGAGTGTAGCAATTACATATAAATATATATATATATATATATATATGAATTAATTAAACAATAATCTATATAAAAACGCATCTATTATACAACTCATAAGTTCATGAAACATTGAAACTACTAACAAGTGACTAAGAACCCAAAACCAAATGTGCAATTGAAAGTTATATCCATAATAGTCTAAGTCAAATATTGCACTATCAATAACACAACAACCATCGTTTTCATAATAGTAAGACTATCTAAGAGATATTTGGAACTTACCTTTTGCATGTCTAACATTTGGGTGAGCCTTGCAACAAGCCTAAGATCCAAGTCAGCAATTAGATGCTGTAGAAATCCGTCCATAAGTGCTTGGTTTCTCTACCAACCAATGCCCAAGCAATGGGAAACATATTTTCGTTTCTAATTTTTCCAACGGCATTCAAAAGCTCTCATTTCAACCAACCTCTGAGGAAACTTCCATTAAGACCAATCACTTTCCTATAGCCATCCTTTCAGCCTTACTTTAAAGTAGCAAAACATACATAAAAATAACCAAATATATGTTTTCTAGGTATAGAAACCCTTATCCAACATGATCCAACAACTAGAACTAGCAAATCGACCAAATTCTTCCTTCCAATCTCCTATAACTTCTTTCAGAATATTTACCCTTACCCTAACACACATAAACTTGTGCACATAAAACTCAAAATTTTCTCTTACCAAAAACCTTAGCTTCCAAAGCCTGGTTTCCGGTTGAGAAATAATTCGGTCTCTGAACTTCCTCTCCAAGAAAGTTACATTACATAACTTGATATTGTTCTTCTTAAAGCATCCGTTATGGTAGCATCTCTCATTGGATGCACAACTATGTACCCCTGACCAATAATATTATTCGTACATCTTTCATAACATTGGTATCTTGCACTGGTAGTAACTCATTTAGATGCCCAAACTGACATATGTCACATAATTATTGGATAAATTAAATAAATAATCAAATATACAACACTTTCAACTTGAAACATCGATGCTCTGTGCAGCATCTCTCATTTTTTTCTTCAATAAGCATCTGCTTTAGGCACCCACCTACAACAGTGGCACCCATGAGCATCTCATTCTCTCTTCTCCAGGCATCTATCTTGGGCATCCCATTGGAGATGGTCTTAGAGCATTTATGATTAGGGTCGTAATTTTTTACTATAAAATTGCCTAAATTACCATCAATGCTAGCAAAAAGGACCCAAACACTTAGATTGCTTACGATTCACACAAATCCTTTTTGCCTCCTTTGGATGAATCTTCAATTAAATGCCCCTAGGTGTTGCATAATCAGCTACTATTTCTCTGAATTTTATGCATATTCAAATATCATATCTCGCTTAAAAAGAGGGATGCTAGTTGTTGGATCGTACCTCACTTTTCTACTTTTTCTCCTCTTTCGCAAGATCAACTACTCTAATAACATCTGGATGTTGCTTTTCCCTAGTGTCATTAGATCCAAGGTTTGTTGAATCCACATAAGCTTAATCATAAGAAGACAACCATTGAATCTCCTAGATCTGTTAGTATCATCATCTTGAAACCCCAAATTTTTGGGACCTGCTTTGCTAAGGGTGACTTCTGGAACTAGTTTAACTGCAACTCTCTATTTCCTCTCCTTTCTATCCTGATGTGCTACTTCCATGATCTTCATTACCTCTTCCCCCATGTTGCTTCCCTTTTTATTTGGTCCAGTAGCATCAGTGTCCTTATATTCTCCATACTCGGTAGATGATGAAGAATCAAGTAATCTCCCTCCTTAGATTCAATCTTATCCTGAACCTCCAAACCTCCTATTTCAATATTCACCGTTATGTCTCTTACTTCTCTTCTGCCTTCAAGATCAACAGAATCTTTCTCAACATCTTTAAGTATTTGTTCTGACTGAAGTCCACTTTAGAATTCCAAATTCACGCTTTGCGGGCCACTACCACCATCAGAACAAGCATCTCTCCAAATATAATTACCACTTATGTTGTCTACTTTTTCCACATGCTCAACATAAATATCTAACCTACTTCTATTTGTAAATCACTTACAAAATTCTAATAGCATATTATCATGTGATACATTAACATGACTCTTCTCTCTTATGTGTAAAATAGCAAAGTATTGACTCTCATTCAAGCCTAACTCATCTATATACCCCCTGATTTCAAACTTAGATAGCTTATCAATATCTACCAAGAATTTTGATACTTTCTCACCGTATAAATCTCGTAAACCATTAGTCAATGATCCTCCATGATGCACTTGCAATAAAATTCTATCAGTAACCATGATTGACAAATGAAAAAAGAATAAAATAAGTGAATATGGAATAGGAATAAAAATCAATGAAAAATCAATACCCTCATTGTTTCAACATTATTGCAAAACTACCCAACTTTTCTTTAAATAACATAATAACCATTCACTTACATGTCTTCCAATTTCTAACAACCTTGTGAAGCTTACATGTGCTTTCAAAATCCAAAATCCTGCCTATTACCCTCGATAGATGAAGAATTTGATTAAGTTTTAGTTCTAAAATAGATTCTTTTCAAAAGTTATGACAAATTTAACATACTCGAAGAGAAAACATAGACAAATTAGGAAAAAAATTACCTTAAATAAGTCGAGTCAATAATTCCATCGAGAAAGAAAACCAGCTGAGAAAATCCAAAGTCGCAAAATCTTAAAAAATCGCAAATACCTTCATAAAGTTAATGCGACAAAACCGATTCTAAAAAGATTGTCATCTCGGGACAATGACACTGAAAATCAAAACCCTAACTACTCAACTTACAGAATCTAATCGATGTGTTAAACAATCGCCAATCACATCCTTTATCTTTCGCAAATTGCAACTCTCTCTCTCTCTCGTTTAATTTTTGATTTAAAAACATGCCAATGTGGCATGTCCCTTTCTACTTATACCATGTTATAAACTACCCGGCATCCATGTGTTTTAATAGTAATTATACGTCAAGCACATGTGATGAACATTTTAATAAAATGGGTGATCTAAGACTAAATCGTGAGTGTAAAGGGCGATATGAGACGGTTTTTTTTACAAGTGGCTAAGTGAGAAAAATTGTTAAGTATAGGGCCTAATTTCTATTTTACCTAGCTTTTAAACACTAAAAGAGTCTCTTACAAACTCGATGGAGGTGGTTGGAGTGCTTTAAGAGGATTAATGGTGGTTGTTAGGGTAATGATGGTTTGAGTTTTTGAATTTGTTGAGATCGGGAGAAACGTGAAATGTGGGGTTTGAAGGATGAAGAGTGATTAGAGAGTATGTGTATGAGTTAGGAGTGTTGGGTTGTTAGTGGTTTCATAACCACTTATGGGCCTAAAGTTGGATTGGGCCAATGTTGGGATGAATCCAGTTTCGGGTCCATTTTCCATCTAAACTCAATTCTGTCACCTTGATTACTCTCCATATATTTATTTTCATAATTAAAATAAAAAACCACCAAGATTTTCAAAAATAAAAAATATTTACATAAGGAGATGTAAAATGATTATTTTGACCCAAAAGTGATATTTTATTTTTTTCCGATTTCGAAAAGAATTTTGACTTTAAGTTCCAACTTAGTCTAGTTATCACCAAATCCTTATACTCAAGTTTTATTTTCTCCTATTATTTTGATTTGAAACTTTATAGGAGTAGAAATCAATTAAAATAAATATATACCATTGTAAAATATTAAATAAATTAATGGAAGATTTTAGGCCCGAATTTCGAACGTTACACATTCCCAGAAACTTTCAGCCTTTAGATCCATTTAGACTACACTGTCTTAGGAAACATTTAACCGTCCAGAAATAATAAGGTATTCTCTTCCCAAACCCAATGTTTGCTACTCCGTGGAGCACGATTGTCAATATCACCATGAAGGTTTAGGTTTATTTTCAAAAACACCCTGATTTTTGAAATTTTTTACTTTCGGCACCCGATTTTGAAAATTTATTGTAAACTACCACACTTCTAAAACCACACATGATTTAGCGTTAACTAACATAGTTTTTTGTCTATTAGTTTAACAAATTACAAAAAAAAAAAAAAACCTTAAACAATTATAGTATATTTTTTAGCGGTCGAGTTAATTTGAATTATTTTTTTCTTTTTAATGATTTTGAAAAGGAAATTATAACTTGACTATAAATTCCATCGTTGAAACTATTACTTTTTATAGCTTGTTACTATCTACTAGTAATAACTAATTGGCATTCAATGAAAAACCTATTTAAAGCTTAAAACAACCAATGTAGCGTCCGACCCTTAACCCTGGAAGATCCGGAGCGCGGAAGCTGAAACGCCACATCGGCTAGTACTCATATACTTATGCACATACAGATAACTCATACTCATACATGAAAAGCAATTGCATTTAAAGAGGCAATAAAATACTTTTGAATAAACCTTTGTTTGATAATGACTTCATTTAATAACACCAAACACAGATCACAACTCGATATCGAGCGTAGTGTTCAACTCGCTCCTAGACCAAGTAGGCAAGTTGACAAAAAAATATTGAAAATCAAATACATTTACAAAATTTGATGACAAAATAACAGTGTAATCAATGCCATGAGATGCATACTCCAAGTGGGGATCCCAACCCAAACTTCTAATGCTTGCTCGATCCACCTAAATACATATTCATATCGAAAAGAAAGGAAATAAGAAAAATGGAGAAAGGAAAGTGTTAGACTATTGATGCCTAGGTAACATTTTCATACTTAAACAAACATATACAAGAATGCTTCTTTCATTAGCAAAGTGGGCACGTAAAAATGAAACTTAACGCCTCAAGCATTATCACATATTCGACAACATCCAAAAGAGATCACAAAATAAAAATTGGAGAGCAAAGTGGACGACTTCCGACCTGGCTTGCACCTTGGTCACCTTGACAAGGTTGCCAGTTTCTTGACCAGGATGCTACAAGTGGCATCGTGGCTTCCTAGGCGCCCTGGTCACCTTAGCTAGGCCGCTGATTAGCTCGCAAAATTTAGCACCGGGAGTCAGTTGGCGCCCTAGTTTAAGTGACCAGGCCGCCTTCCAGGTCGCGGAAAGTGGTACAGAATCTTTTTGGCGCCCTGGCTCGCGCTGTGGTCTAACTAGCCAGGTCGTCTCCCACTTTCTAGGGTGCCAAAAGTGATATCGAGACTCACTTAGCGCCCTGGTCCGTACCCTGGTCACTTTACCAGGTCGCGAAAAGTGGTACCGAATGGAATTCGGCAGTTTGGTCCGCGTCCTGGCTCCCTTACCAAGCCGCCGACTAGGACACCCAAACATGAAAATAGAATTTTGACAACTCATTATCCACTTTCCAACTTGCCAATTATTCCACTTGGTTTTTCTTATTCCGTTCAATTACCGTCCAAGACTTCTAAGTGAGTTTCAACCGCATCAAGCAATCATTTATCATCCATTATACATCATTATATTATTTCAAGCATACAAATTACACCATTATCATATTTTAATTTATTTTCCTTTAAACTTAACTCTTACAGTGAAAATGGGACAAAAATGGGCCGAAACCCCGATAAAATCCAAAGATCACACATATAGAGAGTCAGAAGACTAAACACATAAGGATCTAGGTGATGTCATCGCATCCATAGAGGACCTCCGCCCTAATTATAAGTGGCACATCAAGTCAATTCACATTTTCATGTGTTGAAGCATACTTCTAGTTTTCATATGGCTTGACAATACATTTAACTACTTCAAGCTAAGGATAAGGACATTCCTTTTAGGTGATTCAAACAAGCTTCTTATCAAGTTTCATTGTTTCCAAAACTCATGTAGTGTCATTTGCATCATTTAAACAATAACATCCAAAAATATCATTTTTTCTCATAAGCCACATAGCAACCAAAATCATTTATTTCTAATACACAAAACATATAAGATGCAATGGCTTCAACAAGACATTGACATTAGAATTCCTCTATTTACTATCAAAGGCCTCCATGGCCACAAAAAAACATACAAAACATACCTATTTCACAACTCATCACATACACATACAAGTACCCATTTCCAATTAACCACAATAAGTGTCTCCATGACACTATCATTACATTTCTCTACATATCCATTCATTATCAAGTATCTCGCATTATTAGCTTATTATAATACAATCAAGCACAATAACAACCATCATACAATAATTTAAAGCGTAAAACAAAGGTGTTAACCTATCCTCCAAAGATAACTAGTTAATCTCATTAGTTTGGTGCTCTCCAACACCTTATTTGCCTATTGGTACCAACCATAGAAACACAAATCAATAATAGACACAAATTCATCAAAACACCATTTCTAACTTTTAGGGTTTTATATCAAAAACACAAATAAGGACCAAAATCAGCAAGACCAACTATTCAGAAGTGTTATAGAGCTTCTAAGCACCCTAATCATGCCATGAATACAAATCAAAAGCTTTAAATATTCAAAATGCCATTAGAGAGCTTTAAAATCTTACCAAGAGAAAGAGAGAGTGAAGAAACTTGAAACCGCCTCTAGAACCTTTAAATGATGTTGGTGATGGTGGTTGAAGGTTTAATTAAGCTAGTCTTTGGTGGTTCTAGGTAATAAATGGAGTTAGGGTTTGAAGGGTGAAGAAGAGAGAAAAACACGATTTAGTGTTTGAAGGAGAACAGAATAAAAGTTAAGAGGGATGAGATATGTGGAGAATCAATATAAGTTTCCAACAAAACTTGCCAACAGAACAAGATTACAATTTGGCACCAAATGCATTGAGAATATCTCTTAATCTCTTTATTCAAACTTAACTAGAAAACAATTGTGTAATAATGAAAATAATTAAGAGTAGATTTGTAACCCCCCATATTGAGACAGAGTTAAAAGGATTAAATTGCTACCCATATCACTAATGTGCATATTATTTTTCGGGAGCTCAGAACTTAAGAACTCAAAAGTTAAGTGTACTTGACTTGGAGCAATCTTGGAATGGGTTATCTTCCGGGAAGTTTCCCAGAAAGCATGCGAGTGAGGACAAAGCATGCTGGAAAGTGTAATGGTGGTCTGTGGGGCTAGTGGCCAGCCTTAAAACCAATTATGTGACCGAGGTGACGCGCGCCCATGACGCCTCAAGTTATTTTTGTCCTTTTACCAATTTTTCAACGTATTCATCTCAGGTTGATGATCCCAAATTTCTCCAGTTTTGTCCTTTCACCAATTTTTCAACATATTCATCTTAGGTTGATGATCCCAAATTTCTCCAATTCTTCTTCTCCATTTACATTACAAAACAAGAGAGCAATGCTTTCTATAAGAAACCACTTGCCTAAAACATAAAATGGAAATAATTGAACTTGAACAAAACAAAAAAGGTCTATATATATAGAGTACATTCATGAAAGCTGAGGATAAGTATTTATAAAACGATAACCTCACCTGAGGTCTGGCTGGAACTTAATGAGATTGGCGGAGCTTGCACTATCCTGTAGACCAGATTTTATGACCTTTTAACCATGTGTACCATAGATTGGGTTTTTTAAGCTTGCAAAAGGTTTATACTATCTGTGCAATTACCTCGTGCTATTACTCTCTGCCTTGAGTGTGAGCTCAAACCTAATAAGACGTAGGGTCTTACAGATGATTCATAAACACAACGATTTGCCATCCTTTCTTGCATCTCCTTTAACTCAGCAATACATAACTTGTCTTGAGCATGAGCTGAGACAGTTTATGCCAAAGCTATACGACAGCTCTCAAGAACTAAAACTACACTTGTTAGATAGTCACGTTAAGCTACAATTCTAGCCTCAGCCATAGTATTAGCAGCACGAAGTCCGTTTCTTTCTCTGTCTACTTCATTAAACACTACTTGTGTTCATCTATTGTGGGTCTCTCAATCTTCACTACATATACTCATTTGAAGTTATCATAATTATTGTATATGGGATCCAAAAAAGCACATTTAACCTTCAGCAATGACATCTCTAGAACAGAACTATAGAGAGGAATGTCTACTCCATTATTTTGAAATGCGAAAGGCGTAACGAGATGTAATAGCCTCTAGAGCCCGAGGCACAATTAGCCTAATGGGTTTTTTTTTTATTTACTTTTTTGAAATGAAGCGCAATTTGTATAATATATTAAAATCACATTAATGAATGTTAAAATTAGTCTAATAGTCATTCACAATTTAAAATAAAATATCCATAATATATATAAATTTCATATATAAATAATTTATTCTTAAACAAAATTAATATTAAATTTTATATGTAAATTAAATAGAAAATATAAAACAATACTAAAAAAATTATTTAATCTATATACATAGAAAATATAGTATCATTACTATAGAGACAATTAGTCGGAGTATTTATACTACTACTGATACTATATTTATTAGAAAAACATACATAGATGATTAGAAAAGCATACAATAAAAGTTAAAAGTACAAATATAATTTTATCAAAATATAAATATGTTTTAAATATATATAGTGGTAGACATAGGGGGAGGGAATCCACTCATCCACCCTCTCATTTAATTGAGTCAAACAATAAAATAAATTATCACTTCTTTCGGTGTTCATTGGGTCGGTGCCTACTATATTGTCTTTAAATGATACTGAAAACTAGAACCATTTAAGTTTAACAACAATGAATTTCTACTAGAACCATTAGAAGATCCAAAACCAGATAACCAGAGATATCAGCATGAGACAACAAACAATATACTAGAACCACAGAACTAGAGATATCAGCATGAAACAATACAAACAACACACCAGAACCAGAGACATCAGCATGAGACATTTAACACATCATAACCACAGAACCAAGGCTTTTCTTTCTGTTTTTATCTTCTAACCCTTGTCAATCTTTACCGTCTAACTTTAATATAATAATATTTTCTTTTTAAAATTTCAATTTAAATTTTTTAGGCTCGGCCCATCTCTCTCTCGCCTCATTGCTTCATATCCTGAGGCGAGCGCTTCACCGTATCTATGCCGCCTCACCTGAGGGTTCAGTGGTCGCCTTAAGCCGCTTCGCGCCTGGTCGCGTCTTTCATAAGTATGGTCTATTCTAACAAATGTTTCATCGGTTGTTAAGCTACTTTGGCTACTCCTAGTTTTCATACAACTAATATGCGAACAAAAGAGCAGAATAACCTATTCGTAAAATATCCTATTCGTATACATTGTAACAACAAAGACAACCGTTGACACAATACAACTTTAAACACTTAAACAAAATGAAGAAAATAAAAAACAGTGTTCTCATACCTGACCCGAAAGGAAACAGAACCCTAACAGTAATAAAAAAACACACAAAGAAACGAAAGAAAATAATGTTATACTTACCTGACTCAAAATAACTCATGGTGAGATAATAAACTTCGGCCACTAAACAACAAACAAGTCTCAGCCTACGTTGTTGACGAATGTATGATACCCTAAACAGTAAGAATGACTTTTTTGTTCCCTCCTTGTGAATATGTGTTTGGTGTAGAAGATTAGTGAAAATAAATGAGTCTTTACGTGAGTCAGTTTCAAAATCTCCGATAGTTCACCGCGGATTGCAACTCACATGAGTTCTTCGGTCCGCAACTGATTTATTTCAAATGTCAACACCACTGCTCTTTCTCTCTCTTTGATCTAGTGTTTGATGCGAGAGGACTATAAGAGAAAGAGTGAATAGTTGCGTGTATCAGATGCCTCTGTTGATTTACATCATTAGAAAATATGTGACTCGGATTAAAGAATGTATTTTAAATTTGAAAGCTTCTCATGTACGATTCGTCAAATTCTCTTTTAATCCCTTTTTTTTAAATCAAAACAATCATTTAGTTAATTACAAAAGAAAAACCCTTTAGTCTATTGTCACACTAACGGATATTGGTCAAATACCACTAAATTTAAAACAGGTGGTAGTTTAGAATAGGTTTTCAAAATTAGGTGTTGAAAGTAAAAAATTTAAAAAATTAGAGTGTTTTTGGAAATAAACCTTAAGGTTAATGTATTATTAACTTTCATTCAGAAATTCTGCATTTATTTGAATAAATATTGTACATAGGGTACGATTAGAAGATGAATTTGAATCTCTAAATTGAGTATAATACATACTTGAAGGCGTATCGGTATTTTGTGATGAAATTTGTAGCCTTGAAAATTTAAAGCTCGATTTAGGAGTTAAGAGTTTTGTGAATTTGAATATTTATTATGTTTTGCAAACTTTGGAGAATTGCTTACAAATTTGCTTGGTTTAAATCTATATTGCTATCAAAGAAAATTGACTATGAAAAAGAAAATTTTTAATAAAATAATAATAAAATTGTGAGATAAAAGAATAGTGTTGAATTGTATTTATAAAGATATCACGATGTAAATAAAATTATAATCGTTTGAAAGAAAAGATATAGAACAATAATTAAAAATACTACCATGGTTATTTTGACCATTTACACATATAATAAAATAATAATACTACCACGTTGGAAAACTATCATCTACATGTTTTTTATTTAATTTTAAATTAATTAAATATTAATTTGATATTAATGTGATGTGATAAATTTTTTTTTAAAAAAAATAATAACAGAGAATTAGAACATGTTACACCTTTAACTTATATAAATAAATAAAATAAATTTAAAATTTTAACCAAATTTTAATAAATTCATTTTATTTATTAATTGTTTTATGTTTATTTATCTTAAAATTACGGAGAAATATATATATATATATATATATATATTTGTTGTAAAAATAAAAATGGAGGTGGGGTAGAAGAGAAGAAAGCAGTTCAAAATTAACTGGAAAATAAATTGGGATCAGGAAGCTAACCTAGTAATCTTGATTTGATGTTTGAATGTTGAACAACCAAATCGTTGATATCAATATAATTGTACAGCGAGAAACAAAGAGAGTAACAGAAGAGAAGAAGAAACCAAAGCAAATTGCAATGTCTTACTAATGGTTGTACAAGCCTTTTTATAGGCAATCCATAAAACAGATGTCTTACTCACAATGAAAACATTTGCATGTTATACAAGTGTATAACATGTGTCAAATTTCTGAAATGTGGAGAGCCACATGTAATCACAACACTCCCCCTTGGATTTCCACCATTTTGAAAATTTGACTGCCTCGTTAAAACCTTGCCAGAAAAAACCCAGCGCGATAAAAACTGGACGAAGGAAAAAGAGTACAGCTGATGGAATCTAATTACAAAAACTCCCCCTGTTAATTACACTAATAAACCTAATTTTCTAATCTGGAAAGCTTCCGCATTCCGATCTCATAAATGAGTTTCTCGAACGTTGATGTCGGTAATGATTTTCTTTAATAGATCGGCGAGATTATTGGAAGACCGAATTTGCTTCACGTCAATTTGACCCGTATTCTGAAGCTCGTGGGTGTAGAAGAATTTTGGGGAAATATGTTTGGTTTTATCTCCTTTGATGTAACCTCCCCGAACTTGGGCGATGCATGCAACATTATCTTAAAAAATGACAGTTGAGCCATTTGTAGTTTCAGAGACACCACATGAATTCTGGATATGTTGGATCATTTATCTCAACCAAATACACTCTCGACTGGTTTCGTGTAATGCCAAAATTTCAGCATGATTAGAGGACGTGGCTACTAAAGTTTGTTTCGTAGATTTCCAGGAGATCGCAGTACCATTATACGTGAAAATATAGCCAGTTTGAGAACGTCCTTTATGCGGATCCGAAAGGTATCCAACATCGGCATAACCAGTCAAACCCAGAAATTTATCAGAATTTGTATAAAATAGTCCCAAATCTTTCGTACCCTTCAGGTAACGCAAAATATGTTTGATTCCATTCCAATGACGACGGGTCGGTGCAGAACTATATCTCGCTAATAAATTTACAGCAAACGAGATATTTGGTCTCGTACATTGAGCCAAATATAATAGTGCACCTATTGCATTCAGATATGCTACTTCAGGACTAAGTAATTGTTCGTCATCATCCTTTGGTCGGAATGGATCCTTTTTGGGATCAAGTGTTCTTACAACCATGGGTATAATTAATGGATGGGCATTATCCATACTGAATCTTTTTAGAAGCTTTTCAATGTATGCTGATTGATAAACCAATATCCCATTTGGTTTATGTTCAATTTCCAGACCAAGACAACATTTTGTTTTTCCCAAATCTTTCATCTCAAACTCCTTTTTCAAATACTCAGCAGTTTGTTTGATCTCTTCAGGAGTCCCAATGATATTCATATCAGCCACATAAACTGCTATAATTGCAAACCCAGACCTTGATTTCTTAATGAAGATACATGGACATATAGTGTTATTCTGGTATCATTCTTTTATTAAATACTCACTAAGACGTTTATACCACATTCTCCCAGATTGTTTCAATCCATATAGGGATTTTTGTAACTTTATGGAATACAAGTTTCGAGATCCCAATCGATATGATTCAGGTAGTTTCAATCTTCTGGGAGTTTCATGTAGATATTAGAATTAAGTGATCCATATAATATGCAGTGACTACATCCATAAGACACATTTTCAGTTTCTCAGAAATGACAAGACTGATTAGAAATCTGAACGTAATAGTATCCATTACAGGGGAATATGTCTCATCATAATCAATTCCAGGTCTTTGGGAGAAACCTTGAGCAACCAAACGTGCTTTGTATCTCACAATTTCATTTCTTTCATTTCATTTCCGAACGAAAACCCATTTGTAACCAACTAGTTGGACATCTTCTGGTGTTTTCATTATGGGTCCAAAAACTTTTCGTTTATTCAAAGAGTTCAACTCTACCTGGATTGCTTCTTCCCATTTTTTCCAATCAAGTTTGTTTCTGCATTCTTCCATACTATGTGGCTCATGATCATCATATAAAATATCTACCGCCACTGTGTAGGAAAATAGATCATCAACTTTTATTTCATTTCTATTCCATAATTCTTGATTGAAATTTACAGAAATTCCTTCATTTTTTAATTATGATATTCCTTTATCATTTTCTCTTTCAGAGAGATTATTTTCAGAGATCTCAACAACTTCTGGGATTTTATTGGATGTGGATTTAGGATCCAGATCATTTTTCTTTCTTTTTCTTGGAACTGTATCTTTTGAACCAAGGGGACTACCACGCTTCTGGCGAGAGATAGGAGTTTCATTTGCTATTTCTTTTGAGATTGTCCTTCTGGAACATTTACCCTTGTCGGTATATTAGCAACTTCAATATAAGACTTGGTTATTTTCGAAGTATCATTAAATGCATCAGGCATTCGATCAGTTATCATTTGTAAATGTAGGATCCTTTGAACTTCGAGTTCACAATATGGAGTACGTGGATCCATATGCGCTAATATGGGAAATTTCCATGCTAATTCAAGTTTCTCTTCAGGAGAAATCTTTTCTTTTCCAAGTGACGGAAAATTACTTTCATCAAATTGACAGGCAGGGAATCTAGCTGTAAACAAATTTCCTGTCAATGGTTCTAAATATCTAATAATTGATGGAGAATCAAACCCACATATATTCCTAAATGTCTTTGGGGTCCCATTTTTGTTCTCTGAGTTGGGGTAATGGGTACATATACAGCACACCCAAATGTTCTCAAGTGCAAGACGTTAGGAGGATGCCCAAATACTAATTGTAATGGGCAATATTGGTTATAAGTTATTGGGCGAATACGAATCAATGCAGCAACATGCAATATAGCATGTCCCCAAACAGTTACCGGTAATTTCGAGCGCATTAATATAGTTCGCGCAATTATCTGAAGGTGCTTAATTAAGATTCAGCTAATCCATTTTTGGTATGAACATGCGGTACTGGATGTTCAACATCAATCCCAGATACTTGACAGTATTTATCAAATGCTTTCAATGTAAATTCCCCAGCATTATCAAGTCTTATACTCTTAATAGGGTAATCTGGAAAATGAGCTCGTAATCGAGTAATCTGTGCTAACAGCTTAGCAAAAGCAACATTACGAGTAGATAACAAGCATATATGAGACTATCTTGCGAATGCGTCTATCAAAACCATAAAGTAGCGAAAGGGTCCACTAGATGGATGAATGGGTCCATATATATCTCCTTGAATTCTTTGTAAAAATGATGGAGATTCAAAACCTACTTTCGTAAACGATGGTTTCGTTATCAATTTCCCTTGGGAACATGGGATACACAGGTCCCTATCATTTAGTAGGATTTTATAATTTCTCTGTGGATGCCCTTATGAATTCGCTATTATTCTTCGCATCATTGTAGATCCTGGATGTCCAAATCGATCATGCCAAAGTTGGAATATTTTAGGATCAGAGAACTTCTGGTTCTCGATAGCACGGGTTTCAATATGCCTGATGGTTGTATAATATAATTCAGATGATGAAATATGCAACTTTTCAATCACAAGCTTCTGGCCTGATTTGTTCGAAACAATACACAAATATTCGACACTCTTTTCATCAACTCTTTCAATATGATATCCATTCATTCTTATATCTTTTGAAATTGAGCAAATTTCTTCTGGATTTGTGAGAGTATAATGCATTTTCGATTTCCAATTCAGTTTTATTTGGTAACACAATTGAAGCTCTTCCGGAGCCTTCAATCAGATCTACTGGACCTGATATGGTATTCACTTTAACTTGAATTGGAATCAATTCCAGAAAATATTTTGTATCTCTCAAAATCGTATGGGTTGTAGCGCTATCGGCTAAACATATATCTCCAGGTATAACGAATTATTGATTTGAACCCATAACCTTTAATAAAATGAAACATAACATTAATTGAATGGAAATGTAATATTCATAACTATTTACAAATATTTACAATCAAAACTAAAATTACATTCCATTCTATTTACATTCCAAAAACAAGAAAATACATTCACTTATAATTAACAGTTCCATCACTAATTAGGTGATCTATCTCCCATCAAGATCTTTAAAGAAATCAGCAGTTTCCAGATTTGATATGTCGACAGGACCAGTATCACCATCGCCAAAAACATCACCCATATTCGCTTCACTATTCTTTTCATTTTCTTGTTCGCGTCTCAATTTCTGATAAGCTTCAACTACATGTTTAGGAGCGCGACAAGTCCTCGAATAACAAGTGGGGGAACCACATCTATAACATGGACCACGATTGAACTTTGGTGGTTCCAGAACTTCTTTGCCTTTGCTGGAACTAGCATTATTATTATTCACTTCTGGGGAGCAATTGGATTATGATATGGATGTCCCAAATCCCTATTACGACCACGTCCCTGACCATTTCCAGATCCTCGACCACCTCGGCCATTACCACAACCATTTCCATAATCATTCCAATGTTCAGAATTACGGCCACGACCACAGCCGCGACCACGACCCCGACCACGGTCTGGATTTTCATTATAATGTGCATTCACTTCTGGGAATGCTTGGGTGCCAACAAGGCGTCTTTCACTATTTTTCAACAACAACTGGTTTTGTTTTTCAGCAATATCCAAATGTTTAATCAAATCATCATATTTTTGGAATTTCATTTCCCGATACTGCTGTTGTAAAATTACTTGGGAAGGATGGAACGTGGTAAATGTCTTATTTAACATTTCATGGTCATTTTTTGTTTCTCTACACATTTTCAGCTTGTTCACAATCAAATACATGGCTGAGTTGTATTCACTCACGCTTTTGAAATCTTGGAACCTCAAATTATATCACTCATCTCGTGCTTCAGGCAGGATGATTTCATTTTGGCGATTGTATCTAAAAATTAATGCTTGCCACAGATCTGCAGGATCAGTGACAGTCATATACTGATTTTGTAAATCATCATTCAGATGGGTTCGGATTATAATCAAAACTTTATTCTTTTGCTGCTCAGTTGTTTCATTATTATTATTCAGAGTCCCGTACAGGTTTTTGGATTTCAACCTTATCCCACAATCACTCAACCATCTCATATAATTCGCTCCAGAAACCAACAATAGCTCAAATTTATATCGATTCATTTTTCTGCAAAACAAGAACACTTTCTTTAGATTTCCAGATTTCCAGAATTCAATTATTCAACTTCAGGTGAATAATCGTAATTTCCCAATTTTCAGATTTCATTATTTCTCGTAACCAGAATCACAATTACCAAACACTTTCTGATCCGGAAGATCCATCTAAGTGGCAACCATAGAGCATACTCGTGCTGATAACGTGTTGTAAAAATAAAAATGGAGGTGGAGTAGAAGAAAAGAAAGCAGTCCAATATTAACTGAAAAATAAATTGGGATCAGAAAGTTAAACAACCAAATCGTTTATATCAATATAATTGTACATAGAGAAACAGAGAGAGAGAGACAAAAGAGAAGAAGAAACCTAAGCAAACTGCAATGTCTTACTAACGGTTGTACAAGCCTTTTTAAACGCAATGTCAATTTTCTGAAATGTGGGGAACCACATGTAATCACAACAATATTTAAAAAAATCTAGTATTATTATTTTTAATTAATTCAATAAATATAATTATATTTATAATTTTATAATTGTCAATGATGAAGTGACATCGTCACTCTCAAAATTTAATTTATTCATTTTAAGAGAGATTGTTTTTTAGATTTTCAATTTCACCTGCCTTGTCTATTTATTTAGTTTTAAGTTCCTCCAAGTAAAATCTTGGACTACACACGCTCCACAAAACATTCGGACAAGAAAAGTTTGTTGTCACCACCCTGAAACATATATAACATCACACTCCAAAGCATAAAATGAAAGTTCGTTTGATTAAACCACCCCTCACATTTAACTATCAATTCACACATAAACCAAAATAAAAATATTAAAAAAGTGAACAAAACTGGACAAAGATGATAACAATTTAAACATACAATTGATATAGTTACCATAAGGATCCTATGTATACTACACACTAGTCCTACAATCTGCAATTCGCAACATGAATACAGATAACATTGGATCATTAGAAACAAGCATAATTCACATTATAACATTTGCTTGTTAGTATTCTGCAATGTGGCTGTGAACATATTGCATTACACTTCCTCCTGCAGTTGAAAAGGTTTGTCGATTCGAATCAGTATGTTTGCAATCTTAAATGGACAATCGATTTAAGGTCATGTTGTGTTTAGAGAAGTATACAGACCTTGCTATATCTGCTAACGAAGGCCATGGAGTCGTCCTCGTGATAATGAAGGTGAAATTGGGGACCCTTCACTGCTTTGAGAGTCACCTCTCCATGCCTCCTGGACTTGAGCAGCAAATTGCAAATTCCACAGCACATCCTCCACGGACGGTCTATCTGATGGGTCGTTTTGCAGACACCTGATGCATATTTCCATCATTGTCTTCAATGATTGATCCAAGCATGACTTGTTCACCGCTGGATCAACCATGCTGCGTCTAGCTGCTGCATCAGCTGCGATTGCGCTTTGTAGCTGCGGAATGGGAGTAATTATACTATGTTATAGAGAAAGCAACTTAGAAAGTGATAAATGATATGATAAACTAAAATCAAAACTAGAGTTACCTGATCTGTCAGACTGCCAACTTCATTTCTGGAATATATTGGCCTCCCCACAATGATTTCTAGTAAAACTAATCCAAAATTGTACACGTCGAGTTTTTCTTCATGGTTCGCCCTGCCAAGAAACCAACTTCAGATAATATAATTGAGAGCACCTAATATAGATGACTGTAGGAACTATAAAACTTGGATAGCATTAAAAATGTTCTCTGAGATGAAGCATAACTTATTCTGTTGTATTAAATCAAGGCAGTTGTAACTTGTAATTGACTTAGTGTCTATGATTTAAATTATAATTGATTAACATGGTAAGCACCAGAAACTGAGTATGATCTATGTCGAAGAAATTGAAAAAGCATTCAAGGTAAAATCTCTATCAAATTGGCCTAGTAACATCATGACTGAATCCAAACTGAAGTAGCTAAATACCTTGCATTAGCTGTAGGATCTGCTGATCCAGATGCTGTTCCATGGCCAATCTGCAAGGATTAGTAATAGTAATTATCAACAATAAGCCCTTTAGCTACAGTATATAGAAGACGTGTGTAGATATTCCTGATACCTTCTTACTATTCTCAGTTAACAGAGGTAGATTATAGCTGCTAATTTTTGCAACAAGGTTCTGATCTAAAAGAATATCTGTTATTTTCAGATTGTTTGAGTATACACCAGGCACGATCCCTGTATGCAAAAACTGGAGGCCTTTTGCTACCCCTATTGCCGCTGCAATACGTTGTGCCCATGTAAGAGATTGACGGGTCCGTCCCTCTGCGAAACATCAATGTCAACACCCAAAACCAACAGCAGCATGAATATGTATTAGGTAAATAAGACTGCATTATGGACATAAGAAGGTTCCATGAAGTACCAGATATCCTGCTCCGTAGTGTCCCATTAGGAACATACTCAAAGATGAGGAATATTCTGCTAACACTTGAATCGTCCAAGTAACACTCAAAGCAGTGTCCAAGAGCGCTGACCAAATGGCGATGTCTGAGTTTTGATATCAACTCTATATGGTGCATAAAATTCCGAGTGCTGTGACTTTTCTTCATTTTAAGGCACCTAATGGCGACATAAGATCCATCCTTAAGCCGACCCCTGTACATCTGGGAGCACAGATGGTACAAGATAAGTCCTCATGATGCAAACAGCAATGGCCTCAAACAATTATATAAAGTGCAATTAACAAGGAAACAAACACGAACAACTGCAGAACAGAACCACACACTATAATGCTCATGGACAAAGATGTGTATTATTTGGATTAACACAGTTTAAAACTAACTAGGTGAAAACATTAAACCAGATTGGTGTACCTGGCCTTGAGACCCTTCACCCATGAAAGCAGCTGTGTCGAAGTTGTTAGTAGCCTCTTCTATCTCTTCCAATGAAAAGGTTCGATAAGCTGGAAGACCAAGGGCGCCTAGCTTATTCATTTGAGATATATACCCTTAATGAGAAGACAAAAGAAGCACATCTGTCAGTATGCAGAGATATACAGAGTTCAATGATGGCATTCACGATTTAAGTAGAGAATAACTCACTTGCATCTGAGAGCAACTTTGAGGTGTAACCAGTTGCAGCACTTTCAGTAATGAATCTAGTTCGAGGCTTTTTAATTGTCTTATTGGCATTCATTTTCCGAGCAATCAAGAAAACTAGTCCTGCAAGTAGTATTCCTCCAACAATACCACCAAATACAGCTGCTGCAAGTATAGTCCTCGAAGCTTGTTTGCTCTTCTTTGTCTGAGGTATGAACCCGACAGCCAAAGCCTCATTTTGACAGAATGATGGAGGATGTTGGTCCTCTTTTGCAACATTTAAGCAATTCCAAGCATAATGGACAACCTTGTCCTTGGAACCTGAAAGTAAACAACTTGGTAGCTCTCCATTCAAAAGATTTGATGAAAAATCCACGAATTCAAGTCCAGCATTGCAAGAAATGTTATCAAAAAGCATCCCTGTTAGCTTATTATCCGCAACATTCAGAAATGTAATGGACGGTAGAGATAAAAGAGAAGTTGGGAAAGGACCTACAAACTTATTAAACGAGAGATCTAGTTCCTGTAGCTGATAATAAGAGCTAAATTCAGCAGGAATAGCAGTTCTAAAACTGTTGTTGCTCAGCACCAATTTAACCAACTTGTTACCAAGTTTAGGAAGCTTAGGTCCAAGACCATTATCTTCCAAATGAAGCTCCTGGAGGTATGTCAAACCATCCAAATCTGGAACATCTCCATAAAAGTGATTATGCGAAAGATCAAGACGTCTTAGATTGTCCAAATTACTAAACGACTTGGGCAAAGTACCATTAAGCAAATTCTTCCTTAAACTCAAAACAACTAGACCAGGCAGTGATCCCAACCAATCCGGTAATGGACCAGAGAGCATGTTTTCATCAAGTATAAGCGTTCTGAGGGTAGTAAACGATGAAAGCTCAAGAGGGATACCTCCATAAAGGTAATTAGAGCTCATATTAAGCGTCTCCAGTGATGACAAACGCATAATTTTACCAGGCAACCGTCCCCATAAACCAAGAGAAGCCAATGTGAGGACTTTCAAGTCCGGAAGGCCAACAAGAGTTTTCACAAACGAAACAATTGAGAAGTTTAAAGGCAACATACGAGCTCCTTTATCACCAATAATATGCAACTGGGTAATGCTTCCTTCATAGCATACCACAGTTAAAGATGAGCTTGGTTCTATGTTGCAGAAATCCGTACTGCCATTCCAGTTTCTCAAAACAACTGGGAAATTCAAAAGCTTTTGAATTTTTACCAGGGTCATAGCCTGAGACGACTCTAATTGCTCTGAACAACTAATTTGAACCAAAGCCATTAACATTACCAAAACACCAGAATGACACAAATGTTTTCCCATATCTGCTGATACAATAAGAGCCCCAGAGGGAAAAAAGAAAAACACCCAGAAGCTGTTCAGAGCTTTTACACACAATTGTGTAGCTAAATGAAGCTCATTTTCCAACAAACAAAACTCTGCAAAATCAACCACATATATAAACTAATTGGAAGAAGTTAACACAAAAAAAAAAAAAAAACTCACTTGGTGAGAGTTTGGTGATAAATAATACCTTAATTATATTCTATCTTGAAAATGAAGATATTCCCCATACCTGCAAATAAAAGTCACAATTTCTTCAATTAATCAAAACCCTCACTGACCAAAGAAAAGAAAATTTGAAATCTACAAATGGACTACCCACCTGAATGAAGCTGTAAACCATACATGGAATGTTAATAGGACAACAACATACACTGTCACGGGCACATAAAAGGCTCGTTTCCTCAGTTTCTATGTAGAGACAGGACAAATCACTGAAATGGGTCCTGCAGAGAGATAACTTGTGAACAATTTCTATGACCTGGAATTTTTACATGTTAATTTAATAAACAAGCTTTAAATGTAGTAATCTTCATAGTTGTTTGAGCTTTTTTTAAAGTCTAGAAAAGCAGAAGATTGTTTCTTTAACTTGACAAACTCTTTATTCTTCTTCTTCTTTTTTATTCCTTTTACATTCAAAACCAAATCATGAGAGTTTAAAAATTAAACAAGTTGGTTAATGCAAAATGTGAGCTTTCACTTTCTGAGCGAAGATGAGCTTTTGTTTTCTATGGCTTTGAAAAGTGGACCCAGTGTGTTGCTTTTTTATTTTGTAGCTTTTGGTGTTTAGTTACTAGATAGCAAATTGTTATCTTTGATGACAAATAGATTTGGTGCGGTGGTGATGATTTTGACTAGGTATTGAATGTGTGATAACGTCATTCTATCTACCCAATTTGATACAGGAATATATCTAGTCTAATCTAATCTATCTTCTCCATAACTCATTCATTGAGCTATCCATGGCGGTGTATTCATTGACTAGTGGGATATAGATACGGCTACAAACGAGTCGAGCCGAGTATATGAGGTGTTCGTGTTCGGCTCGTTTATCAAATATCGAGTTTTATAAATATTTGTTCAAGCTCGATTCGATAAATTTTTTCTATGTTTGAGCTCGGTTCGTTTAATCTCTTTTAAGTTAATCGAGTTCAACTCGTTTAGTAGCTCGTTTAGGTTAATCGAGCTCGACTCGTTTAGTAGTTCGATTATACTCATTTAACTGCTTGTTTAATATCTCGTTTGAGCCTGTTTAGTACAATTTAAACAAAAATAAATTGAGTTTAAATCAAACCTAAATTTAAAAAAAAAAATCTGACATATATTTTAATTTGGGTTTTCGAATTTGGCATTTTCTATATACATTAAAAATTTTGTCTATTGATTTTTATTAAAAAAATTATGTATTAAACAAACTATAAATGAGCTCGTTCACGAACACAAACGAGTTTTAATCAAACATAAACGAGCTATGAACGAGCCCGTTCATGAATATAAATGAGCCGAACAAGGATCTGTTCGGGCTCGACTCGTTTATTAAATGAGCCATCAAATTTTGTTCATGTTCGTTCATTTAAGTATTGAACGAGCTTTGACCGAATTTTGACCGAGCTGTTAACAAACCGTTCACGAGTGCTCATGTTCGTTTGCACCCCTAGATATAGAAATGGTATGGCTGGCTGATAATAGTTTACATGCAGAGTAGGGTGTGTCAAAACAACAAATATGCGAAAACGTGGGTATGTTGTTGGTGAGTATGTTGATGTTGAATGCCAGGAATGGGCTCCCGTTTGATAGATGAATATCTTTTTATAAATGCAAAATTTAAAGGCAAATAAATATATAAGAATAATCAATGCTGTATTAAAACTCTCGATAAACTCCTATTAACATTTTTAAATTTTAAATACTTTTCCAAATATCGACAACATTGTCAAAATGGATTTATATTCCGCTGTTATATACTGCATATTAAATTGATTTCAATTCAATATAGATGGATAAAATTGGATTTATAATATGTTGTTTTATATAACATACTAAATTGATTTTCAATTCAGTACCGGTAGAGGAGGAATTTTGAATGTGGGTCGTCTAAAAAAAATCATCTAATAGAAAATAACGGGTAAATATAAATTTTAATACAACTTTAAGGTTATTGTAGTGGTGAGCAGGTAAAATTAAACATTGATCCTGAGATGCATCTGAAAATTGAAAAACATGAAATCTCTAATGAAGATATTTATGAGAGCGCATTAATACTATGTTAATAAAAATTAACTATTGATTGGTGTGCATTGTTATATTAGTTGACTTTTTTAATTGAAAAAATCATATTAATTTTATTTTATTAATAGATTTAGAAAACATTTGATGAGAAATTAGTGGACGATGGGGATAATGTTGACTATAGCGCACACTCATAGTGGGAACGATGATGATGTTTATGTTGGTACATTTTTGTATCTAAAACAAAAAAAGAAGGGAGTACTACTTTTTATGAGTTGCCTTAATATTAATACTGAAAATCAGAATATCATTGGATAAATATGTGTTTATTTATGAAACATATGATCAAAATGTTGAGTTAGCACTAAATATGTTATTTGCTAATAAAGATTCTTTACTTTTTACATCGAAGCAATATTATCTAAAAAAAATGTGGATTACCTAGTTAAAGGAATCAAAGACACGCAAATACTATAGCATTTGCAAGTTAAAAAACAATGGGAGTAAGTGAAGGGTTCCAGCCAGAAAGGTAGTGTGAACCAATATGTTTTCGATTACTTTGTACAAAGACCCTCACATATGCAATTCGGCCTCAATGATTGTAGACCTCATAAATTAAATTCAGAATTTATTTGTTCGGTTATAATTCGGACAATTGTTGTTAATCTTATTAACTATTTCTCAAATTATCTCTCACATCGATGAGAGACATCAATACTTATCATCATATAAAAAAAATATATAGATTGTGAAGTAAAAAATAATAACAAAAAATATTTGATAATTATGATACTTTGTATAATAATTTGCCTTGGAGGTTGTTTGTTATGCAACATAATATGTCTAGTACTGTGGTTGATTTGAAGGTGAAGTCGCCTTATTATCCTAATGGTATTATTTATTATTAGATGTAATATTTCAACAGAATTGTTTGGACTTTCCTGCTTGTTTCTATGCATGGTTGTTTGTAAAAAAAATGTCCAAGTCGAAGGGACATATCTATTTGGAAGATATAAAGATAAACTTTTGATTATTTTGACTCAAGATGGAAACAAAAATGTTATACCAATTGCTTTCGCACTTGTTGAGTTAGAGAATGATAGTTCTAGGAGGTCTTTTCTTAAGAATATACGGGAACACATTTTTACCCTAGACAATTTTTACGTAATATTTTATCAGCATAACTATAGATGAAAAGCACTTATAAACACAAAGTAGGTTTTGGGACAAGTATATATATATTGCATTCGCTGCTTTACTTCAAACCTTCACAAAGCATTTAAAAATATAGAGGTACAGGAAGCGTTGACCAATGCTGGTATGATAATTAACTATTATAAGTTTGAACATAATCATTAATACTTTGATCGTCGCTTATTCACAAATGTGATATCTTCAAAGGGTATTCTACTTTTCAGAATTACTTTCTTCATTGGTACAAATTACAAGAAAGATGTGTCCTGAAAGTAATGGATAGATCGAGTTTCTTTCAAAAGGTGGGTGACATGAGAGTTTTAGATCTCTCACGTCAACATCTAAAATAGTATTTAAGATATCATCCCACAGATATTGCTTTTTAGAAGAAAAAATAAAATCAAGACTTAATGTGTGATTGCTTGTAGAAAATTCATGATAAATAAGTGATATTTGATCAGATCTCAATTGAGATGTAAATGTAATTGTATGCAGATTCTAGATACTTTCCAAGAATTGATTTATATTGATTTATTCTATTGCTCTAAATTGTTTACAATCATGTTTATCAGCATGAATCATCTATTAAATTTAAGTTCTCTCTCGATTATCAGATCTGATTAATTGAAGATCTCCCGATTCAATCAATTAATACTAACTAGCAGACTTGGATAATTTCACTTTAAGTCCATTCTTTATGCAAAATTGCTCTTTTAACTTCAATTTCTTCATTTATTCATCCAAGTCCTTATAACACCAAATAGTGCAGAATTTACCTAAAATGAATTCAAATATCCTTCAATTAAATTCAATTTTTTTCTCACTAATGCTCATAAATCATACTAAAATAAAAGTAAATTCTAGATTTATCAATGAGCTTAAATGTATGATGGTTATCACTATTATGAATAAAATGTCTATTTATTGTTGATTGACCGAGTTATTTGATAAGAGGGGTGTAGATGCAGGTAATGTTTCATATTTTTTTTACAATATGTTATTACATATTTATTGTAATGTTATGTCATATGGCCGTATTTGTGAAAATTCTAAGAAATTGGCTTTTTAAAGTTCAAAATACAATTATAGGTCTGTTTTGAAAAACATACAAAAACAGACTTTTAAAAGTTTAGTTTTCATTGCATAGGTCAAGTTTCCGAAAATACCCCTGAAAACTTTACAATTCACAGTCTGTAAATTACGGTCACAGTTTGTGAATTACGGTTACAGTCTGTGAATGGCCTATGGAGTGAAAATCAAACTTTAGTTTTGCAAACTTTTCAAAAGTGACCTATAATTGTATAGTAAATTTTTTATGGCCTATAAAAAAAATTTCCCACCATATTTAATACAAGATAATTTTTTTTTTTAAAAAAAAAACTATAAAAAATTTACAAAATATTTAAAACATCACATTTATTTTAAATTATCCAAAAAGCCCATTAAATTTTACTAGAAATGAAAAAAATAAATAAAAACACTTTTTTTTTAACGTTAAACTTAATACAACCAAATTAATAATAATAATAATAATAATTATTATTATTATTATTATTATAAACCCACCTGTGTTGTCAAATTTTTTCTTAAAAAAATTAAAATAACATAAAACAAAACGCATATAACATTTATATGACATATAATGTATTTACTTGACATAAATTACATAATATTTTGATATATAATTTTTGCTATTACATAATCATATTGAGTGAGGGTCAACTGTCTTGTAATTAAGCAGGAAGCTATACCGGTTTTTGTAAGGTAAATGGTTTTCCTTTGCAATTCTTAATCGGATCACATGATACATGTACCATTAGATTTTATATAAACCCTTTCTTTACTCACATTTCTTAATTAGCATAGCATACATTTCCTTTTAAGAGACAAAAGCTTGCTTTAATAAGCAATGTTTTATATAATAATTAATTTAATAATGGTAGCAGATCTTGATCAGGTCTGGTGTGAGATTAGTTGGTGTGGTGTTGCATCACATTCACATGTCCTTCTCATCTTATCATACCTCTCCTTTCCATTAAGCAATTTATCATATCATTGTGTGAGACTGCTAATTGTATTTGTAAATGTCACTATTTAAATAATTACAAAGTTTTGCATGCCCACATTTGAGTTCACCAACTCTTCCCTGCTAGAGAGCTTATTTGTTAGGACTTATATAATACTTTTACACCTTTTTGAAATTTAAAAATATTTATTACTGCTGTTTAAATAAAAATTTATAAATTTAAAAAGCATTTTCAATATATTTTTTAGATTTATATTAAAATTTTAAATTGAATAATATTAATTTGGTAAGATCAATCATTTTTATATGCATTCAAATTTTTTATACTATTTGACCAATAACTTTTTAGTTAATATAGTAAAATATTATTATATAAAAATAAATTTATATAATTATATATTAGTGATAAAAAATATAATTAAATTATTATAAAAAAAAATAATTATTATATATATTTAAAATAATTTAATAATTATTTTATAAATTTTTTTATGTCTCTCCCAAGTTCATTAGAAATTTTTAAAAAATATAGTATGATTTTCAACTGAAATTAATATTAGAACACTTACTGGCCATCGAAATTGTCCAGTATCATTAAAGCTAAAATTATACCAATAAAAATAGCAAGCAACTGCAAATATTGAGTTCTAAACATCGAAACCAACTTGACCAAATTTTAAGTTTTGGAAAATTGTCGGTGCAAACAGGAAAAACTAATAAATAGTTAGAAGAAAAAGAAATCATTGAAACCATTATTAAAGAAACTAAACATAGAATTTAGTGACGAAAGATGAGCTTGTAAAGGTGGTTGGAGGACCCCATTTTTCTGTCTTTTCTTTTTGCTTTCTCTTATGCATTTGGAAACCATCATTTTTAAAAAGATTCTATTTTATCATTATTAGTGTGTAAAGTATATAAAAATGTAAACAATATGACATGTTGGCACTTATATTAATGAATGATGATAATACTCTGTTGTTTAATGAAAAAAGAATACTAGCTACTACAATGAAGAATTATTTTATAATAATGAATTATTTAGTTATATAATATTCAAATGGATGATCACTTGAATCTTGTATTATGCTGTCATGTTAGTTGGCAATATGGAGGTTTTTGATTCTAATGCTTTTTATTTTATTAACTTGTTTGATAAAACCTTTGATTCTAGTATTTTTAATAAAGTTCGGATATTTTCAAATTTTAAATGATAAAATAACTTAAAACATTTTAAAGTATACCTATTTAAGTTTAACGTCAAATACTATTTTATATTTGTGGTACCAAATAAACCACAGTCAAATATCCGACTAAGATTACTTGAAAAAATAGCTAAAAACTTACAAAGATAATCTTACAGAGTTTAACTCTAATGAATAAAATTTTTTATCTTTTTACAATCATCCCTACCCCTTATTTATAGAAGGTATTTGGGTCCTATTTCTATTTGGATTGGGACTCCTTATTCTCCTTAAATTCGGTCTCCTTTTTGGACTTAGTCTTTTCTTGGGCTTGATCTCCTTCTTGGGCTTGGTCTTCTTTTTGGGCTTGGTTTCCTTCTTGGACTTGGTTTCCTTCTTGGACTTGGTTTCCTTCTTGGACTTGGTTTCCTCTTTGGATTTGGGCTTGTTGGTGCTATCCGGGTCTGTATCAGGTTCTTCGGCTGCAGTGGTTACTTGAGTGTGTTTGGTCTCTCTTCGGCCGCAGGTTTGATGAGTCCACTTCGGCCGAAGGGGCATTGGTCTTCTTCGGCCGAAGGTTTTGGCTGTGCTTATGACTTAGGTTTATTTTTCAATTCGTTGAGGGCCCGCAACTTTCTGAGACCGTAAGTTGTTTTCCCACCACAGTAATCCCCCTATTGCCATTACTTGGTTCTTTCAAGTGTGGTAATAAGTTGGTGGCTTATTTCGGTCGAAGAGGCTTCCCTTCATTAGGGTTCTTTCGGCCGAGAGGTTACATTTTCTGCTGGGTGTGTTCCCAACTAGGATTCCACTAGTTAGCCAATTTCTCCTTTTACTTTCCACGTCAGCGTTTGCGTATCAAATCTTTTTAATTTGATGGCTCCTCGACTGCTGTGCCCTAAAAGTGAAATCATTACCTCTTTATTTAAGTGCTAGTTTGCTTCTCTCTCTTCACTATCGTTTCAAATTCATTTTTCTTGTGCTTCTCTCTCTAAAGCAAAGCTCCGTCGCTGTTTCTTCTTCTGGTGAGGTTCTCGGCTTCTGGTTCCGGTTCATCTTCTCTGCTTTGTCAAGGTTGGTTTTGGTTGTTTCATTTTCCCTTTTCACGCTTGGTAGTTTTGCTGCTTTGGTTTTAGTAGTTCATGGTCTGTTTCTGCGTTTGTTCTGCTTGTTTTGGGGATTTTTTGGTTTGCCGTTGTGCTTTTAGTTTTCCGGTGGAGCTCCGGTTTAGTTTGGTTGATGGTTGGGTTTTTAGTCGATTGTTTTCTTCTACTGACTGGGTTTTGATTTTGTCTTTTCGTATTCTTGCTGCTTTTCCCTTTATTTTATTTTATTTTCCATGTGTACACGTGTCAGTAATCCCATAATGCTGCCCTTTGTGTATATCGATTTTTGTTGTGTTGCCCTAACTTCGGTCGAAGACCATTAACCTGCTTTTTTCGGTCGAGTGTAGATGTCATCTTCTAACTCCTTGAATACGTCCACTTTTACCGGTCTCACTTGTGATTTTTCGGCCGAAGAAGATAGTGTCGAGTGTTCGTCCGCCCGCAATCCCCCGGCCGAATTTAGGCCGCAAGGTATTCTCCCTCATTGGCTCAACGTGCGAAGCACTATGAAGAGGGGTGAGTTGGAGGCTGTGCGCTTCAGTTGTAAGTTTCCTGACTGGGTCGAGACTAGGCTCCCAAGCGATAACGAGAAGGTCGATGATGCTCTGGCCGACGGGTGGGAGCCTTACTACCTTAGGCATTTTGAGATAGGTCTCAAGTTTCCCATAATGGGGCTGGTCGAAGAGCTATGCACTTGGTGCGAAATCCATCCCAGCCAGTTGACTCCGCTCACAATTCGTATATTGTTGAGCGTGGACCGTTTAAAGGAAAAGCGCATTCTGCCGTTTTCGGCCGAAGACTTTTTCTATTCTTACTTTATTAAGCGTGAGAAGCCGGATATTGGTAGGTTCGTCTTGAACGCCCGCCCCCATGGAAGGATACTGATCCTGGGTTTTAAGTCTAACGAGCGCCGATGGAAAGACAAGTATTTTTTTGTTAGGGGCGCTACTCGATTGGGCAAGGGTCCAGGATATCCTTTGTGCTGGAAGGATTCATGTACCTTTTCTGACTTAACTTATTTTGTAGTTTAATTCGGCCGACCATGCTGACTTATTTTGTTATGTTTGCAGCCAAGCACGGTGCCAAGAATTGTAAGTCGTCACCTCGGGCACGTGCTAGAAGCGAGGCTATACTCGCGATCCCTGCCAGCAAACGCGGCCACAAGAAGTTGTTGCATGAGCTCCGTGTCAGCCGTCTTTGGGCATTCACCAGGACGAGTAAGTGGATTTTGGTTTTCTTTATTAGTTTTCTAAGTGTTTTCGTGCGGTCGAATAAATGCGTTCTGGACTTGCTTGCAGAAATCGCTGATTACGTAATGTCGAAGCCATCGGGTCAGTGTGTGCTTGCTATGCGCGCTATAATGCGCCAAATCCAGGCGGAGCAGAAAAAGACCTTTGCCTTTAGTCGAGGGAGTGTCTCGACCGAAGAGAGACAGGGATCTTCGGCCGATAATGCTCGCTCTAGTCGGGCACCGTCTGATGGAAAGGGTCCCCATGATGCTGAGGGGACAACTATGGCTGAAGAACCGCCGCCTTTGGCCGAAGAGGAGAGGAGTCATGTTGCTCCGATTGATAAGGAGAAGAGGCCGAGGGAGGAAGAGGAAGAAGAGAAGCTGGTGCACCCGAGGAGGTGGGTTAAACATACCTGCAGGAAGCCTGCCTCAGGTGGGAGCGGCCTCTTCCTCGAGTTTCCTGGCGATTCTTCCACTCGGAGGATTACGACCGGGATGGTAAAGGCTGCGGATGGTTTTTTCTTTCCTCAGGATGAGGAGTGGTTGAACTCTCTATCTTTCACCCAATTCAACGAGATGGCCGTTGGAGGCTTGTACAGGGTAAGTTCTTGATATTTCACCTCTTTATTTTCTGTTAATTTGTTTTTGATCATTTGATCCTCTTTCAGGCGCTTCAAGGTGCGGTCGGGATGCGCCGCCATTTTTCGGCCGTCATGCGCGACAGGGGCGAGATGGAGGCGGGTGTCAATAAGGCTTCAGCCGAGCTTAGAGCAGCTCAGGATGACTTGGGGAAGGTAACGGCTCAGTGCGTTGAAGCTGTTAGACGCTCTTAGGCGTTGCAAGCCCATAACTTGGGTCTTGAGTCTTCTTGCAAGATGAAGGACGCTGAGCTTCATAGGCAAGCCTAGGAGATTGAAGAGTTGAAGTCTTTCAAGTCCGCGGCCGAAGAAAAGATAAAGGACTTAGAGGGTCAAGTGGAGGTCCTGACTGAGGAGGCTGCTCAGGCCGAAGTCACCACTAGGGCCTTTACCCTCTAACAAGTTATTAGGGGGTCATTGACTCTCGAGCAGGCGAAGACTGAGCTTGATGCCACGGCCGCGTTGCGAGATTATGCTGGTTTATGATTTCTCTTTTTTCCCTTTTTGTAATACTTTGCTTCAAGTGTAATCTTTTTTATCAATCAATGAAAAGTTATTTTGTTGCAATTTTCCCTGTGCTTTCTGCCTTTTCTTTTCAATCGGGGAACCAATCCCCCATTTAATGTTCAATTAATTTGACTTTTTGGGGCCCTTTGGCAAAGTGTCTTCGACCGGGACCTTCTGGATTCACTAGAGGCTTGTCGTTTGGCAAATTTTTTCTTTTTGGGTTGCCCTCTGGCAAAGTGTTTTCGCCCGAGACCTTCTGGATTTACCAGAGGCTTGCCCTTTGGCAATTTTTCGGGTTGCCCTTTGGCAAAGCGTCTTCGCCCGAGACCTTTTGGATTTACCAGAGGCTTGCCCTTTGGAAATTTTTTCGGGTTGCCCTTTGGCAATGTGTCTTTACCCAAGACCATCTGGATTTACCAGAGGCTTGCCCTTTAGCAATTTTTTCGGTCGCCCTTTAGCGATGTGTTTGCCCGAGACCTTCTGGATTTACCAGTGGCTTGCCCTTTGGCAATTTTTTCGGGTTGCCCTTTGGCGATGTGTCTTCGCCCGAGACCTCCTGGATTTACCAGAGGCTTGCCCTTTGGCAATTTTTTCGGGTTACCCTTTGGCAATATGTCTGCCCGAGACCTTATGGATTTACCTGAGGCTTGCCCTTTGGCAATTTTTTCGGGTTGCCTTTTGGCATTGTGTCTGCCCGAGACCTTCTGGATTTACCAGAGGCTTGCCCTTTGGCAATTTTTTTGGGTCGCCCTTTGGCGATGTGCGAGATATTAAGAACAGTAGTAGATGAGATAAAAAGCTTTATTTTATTGCTTTAAGGTGGGGTCTCGTTAAAAACCCTTTTTGAGGAAAAGAGTGCCCGTTATTACAGCTATAGTGCTATATTCAAAATTGGTACCTTTTGAGATGGTGTATGTTCCAGCTATGTTCTATCTCTTTTCCTTCTTTGGTGAGCAGCTTGTAGGACCCTTTTCCCGATGCTCGCTCCACTTGGTATGGTCCTTCCCAGCTTTCGGCCAGTTTTCCATGGGATTCGTTATTCGTGTTCTGGAACACTCTTCTGAGTACCCAATCTCCGGGTTGGAAGGTTCGGGCCTTGACTTTCTTGTTGTATTGCCTTACTATCCCCATTTGGTATTCAGCTATTCTTCGCTGTGCGTTCTCCCTTTTTTCGTCTGAAGTATCTCTTTCGAAGGCCAAGACGTGTTCATTGGCTCTTCCATCTAGCCTTTCTTGTGGCGATAGGATCTTTGTTGGGAGTACTGCTTCTGTTCCGTGGACCATTGAGAAGGGGGTTTGCAGTGTTGAAGTTCTGGGGTTGTTCTGAATGCCCAGAAGACTTCGGGAAGGGCTTCGGGCCACAATCCTTTGGCCCCCTCCAGCTTTTTCTTGAGGGAATCTACCACCGCCTTGTTGGATGCATCGGCTTGACCGTTGGCTTGAGGGTACCTCGGGGTTGAGTATGTGAGTTTTATGTTTAACTGGTTACAGAAGTCTTTCAGAGTTTGCGCTATGAATTGGGACCGTTGTCTGTAATTATTTCCCGCGGTATGCCGAATCTGCAGATGATGTGTTTCCAGATGAATTTCTGTACTTTTTGCTCTCTGACTCTTTCTAGCGCTTCAGCTTCTATCCACTTCGTGAAGTAATCAGTTACCATCAGTATATACCTTTTTTCAACCGTGTGTGGATATCGGGAAAGGCCTGATGATGTCCATCCCCCATTTGTCGAACGGCCATGGAGAGGTGATACTGTGTAGATTTCCGGCGGGGAGGTTGGAGTAGTTGGCAAGTCTTTGGCATTTATCACATTTCTTTACAAGTTTGCTGCATCTGTCTTCATGGTTGGTCAGTAATATCCGGCTCTATGTGCTCTGAATGCCAGGCTCTTGCCTCCGGAATGGTTCCCGGGTGATCCTTCATGGTGTTCTTTCAATACCAGCTCGGCCTCAGAGAGAGAGATGCAGTTTAGGAAAGGGCCGCCTATGGATCTTTTAAAGAGTATCCCTCCGATGATGCAAAATCTGGCAGCCTGGGCTCGTAGCTTTCTTGCCTCTACTTTGTCTTCAGGTACTTGACCATGATTGATGTAGCTGATGATGGGGGCTCTCCAGTCGCTCTGTTCTATGGTCAAGGTTTCCTCGTATTCGATGGTCGCTTTGGGGAGGAAGGCATATACGATTGGCCCAGTTGGCTCGTCTTTTTGCATTGAGGCCCCGAGGTTCGCCATAGCATCGGCCCTCTCGTTTTCTTCTCTTGGGATCTGTTTTATTGTGGCCCTTTGGAAACGTTTCATAAGCTCTTTGGCTATCTTCAAGTACTTGGCCATTTTTCGTTTCGGGCCTGGTATGCGCCGTTTATTTGATTTACCACTAACTGGGAGTCGCATTTGATCGTCAGATTGTGCGCTCCGCTTTCTTTCGCCACTTTTAATCCTGCAATCAGGGCTTCGTATTCAGCCTCGTTGTTGGTGGCTGGAAATTCGCATCGGATAGCTTGGAGTATTGGGGGCAAATTCGGGGGCCGGAGACATACACCCAGGCCGCTGCCGCTTTGCCTGCTGGCTCTGTCCACTTCTAGTACCCATTCTTCGGTTGCAGAAGTTATTAGTTGATTCACTTCAACCTCGGTTACTTTACTGGATGGGTTTTCTTCGAAGTCCGCTAGAAAATCTGCGAGGGCTTGAGATTTGATGGCCTTTTTTCCTTCGAACGATATGTCGTATTCGCTGAGTTCTAGGCCCCATTTCATCAGTCTTCCGGATTTCTCTGGGGAGTGTAGTACGCCCCGCAAAGGTAAAGAGGTTATCACCACGATTGGGTGTCCTTGGAAGTATGCCCCGAGTTTTCTTGCAGCAAATACTAGGCTCAAGATCGCTTTTTCTAAGGCTGGGTATCTTGTTTCTGTCGAGGTTAGAGTCTTACTTGCGAAGTATACCGGTTGTTGCTTCCCCCCAATTTTCTTGACCAGGACTGTACTTACCGCAATCTGTGAGTGTGATAGGTACAGATATAGCTTTTCATTAGCTTCCGGTTTAGCTAAGTGTGGAGGGCTGGTCAAGAAATCTTTGATGTCAGCAAGTGTTTTCTGCAATTTTCGGTCCACTCAAACTCCTTGGACTTTTTAAGGGTCTCAAAGAACGGCTGGAACTTTTCTGATGCCTTTGGGATGAATCTGGTTAGGGCCGTCAATCTTCCAGTGAGCTTTTGCACGTCTTTCTTGTTCTGAGGCTCCGCTATATTCAGGATCGGCTTGATTTGATCTGGGTTGGCCTCAATTCCTTTCTTCGTTACTAGATACCCCAAGAATTTTCCTGCTTTGACTCCGAACTGGCATTTGGTGGGGTTCAGCTTCATGTTGTATTTCCGGAGGGTTTCGAATGCTTGACTTAAATGGTGAACGTGCTGGCTTGTTTCCTCTGATTTTACCAACATATCGTCAATGTATACCTCCATAGTCTTCCCCAGTTTGTCGGCAAACATTTTGTTCATGAGTCTTTGATAGGTGGAGCCCGCATTCTTTAGCCCGAAGGGCATTACTTTGTAGCAATAAATGCCCCGCTCTGTGATGAAGGCGGTTTTTTCTTGGTCGCCGGGGTGCATAAGTATCTGATTATAACCGAAGTATGCATTCATGAAGCTCAACATCTCGTATCCCGTGGTCGCATCAATGGTGAGATCTATGTGCGGCAGCGGGAACGGATCTTTCGGACATGCATTATTTAGATCGGTGAAGTCGATGCACACTCTCCATTTCCCATTCTTCTTTTTCATGACCACCACGTTTGCGAGCCATTCCGGGTATTGGACCTCCTTGATTGACCCATTCGCAAGGAGTTTCTCTACCTCTTCATTGATGATCTCATTCCGCTCTTGGGCGAACCTTCTACGTTTTTGTCTTAGTGGTTTCATCCCCTCTTTCACATTCAGTTTGTGGGTAATGACTGCTGCATCGATTCCAGTCATATCTGTGTGTGACCAGGCGAAGCAGTCCTGGTTGGCCCTAAGGAAGTCTATCAGTTCTTCCCTTTCTCTTCTCTCTAGCATGGCCCCGATTTGCACTGTTTTCCCCTCATCTAGTGATATTTCATCCACTTCGTGCTCGGCCGGCTCTAGGGGTGCCTTCGGCCGCGTTTGTGATTGCTATACTTCTGCCGCTTTTTGTTTCAAGCAGTTGGCGTAGCATTCTTTGGACGCATTTTGTTCCCCTCTTATCTGCTTGATCCCGTGTGGAGTCGAGAATTTAATCAGCTGGTGGTACGTTGAGGGTATGGCTTTCATCCCATGGATCTAGGGCCTACCTAAAATCACGTTATAAGCAGAATTGGAGCTTATTTTCAGGAAGGTGGTGTGGAGGTTTATTCCTTCTACGTATACCGGTAACTCGATTTCTCCAATGGTAGAGGTGGCTTTTCCGTCGAAGCCTACGAGGGAGATAGCCTTCCTACGCATCATTCTTTCATCCAGCTGCATGTTTCTGAACGTTTCCAAGAATAGGATATTGGCTGAGCTGCCATTGTCGACTAGTACCCTTTTTACCGTCAGGTTCGCTATGGAGATTTTGATCACCAACGCGTCATGGTGGGGTGCATTTACTTCTCCGGCCTCTTCTTCAGTGAAAGTGATGGAGTAACGATTGTTCGTGTCCTCACTTCTGATGCTGTATATGCTCTGAGTTTCTCTGAGCTTTCTCTTTGCGGCCGAGTTTGTCAGTCCGCACATATCGGATCCCCCGGCTATCATGTTAATCACCCTTTCTTCCGCATTTGCTACTGGGGTTGGATTCACCCGCCGATTCTTATCTGCTTCAGCCGTAATTTCCCTCCCTTTCTCGGTTAAGTATTCTCGCAGGTGCCCTGTTTTAATAAGTTCTACCACCTCTCTTTTCAGGGTCCAGCATTGTCGGTGTTGTGGCCATGGTCTCCGTGGAATTGGCAGTACCGGGACATATCTTTCCTCGCAGAGGGGTTTTTAGATTTCTCGGGCCATATGACTCTGTCCCCTAAGGTTTTGAGTACCGTCAGGGCCTCCCTCGTGGGTATGGTGAGGGGGTACGGAAGCAGTTCTTTCTCCATGCGTATGTGATCGGGGTCGGTGTAACTTGGCCTGGAAGGACCGCTGCGATCGGAGTCTCTTTGGTTTCTTCTATAATCCTCGCTCCGTCCACTACTACTGCAGTCGTTTTGTCCTCGTTCATTCGAGGCGTTTTGTGTTCCCCTAATATTCCGAGGTTGGAATTCTTCTTCGTACTCCATCACATCCTCTGCTCTTTCTATGACGTCTTCGAAGGTCCTTGGTTTTATCAGTTTGAGGCTTTCGTAAAATTTTGACGTTTTTACGAGCCCCTTTATGAAGGCCTTGATGGCTCTTTTATCCCTGCAACCCGGGATGACCATCTTGGTTTCTTTGAACTTTCTCACATATTGCCTAATGCTTTCACTGACCCCTTGTCTTAAGTCATAAAGATCATCCACATCTTTCTCTTTCTTTCGGCTGTCGGAGAAGTGGTTGACGAATTTCGTGGCCAGTGAGGAGAAGGATCTGATGTTTTTCCCGGGAGGGAAGAATACCATCTCTGGACGGTTCCGGTTAGAGTGGAACCGAAGGCTTTACACATTATGGCCTCCATATCTTCTTCAGGGATGTTGTACATCCCCATGCGAGTCTTGTATTCAGCGATGTGGTCCTCAGGGTCTGTGGTTCCTTCGTAGGGTTTTATGCTGGGCGTGGAGAACCGTTTAGGCATCCTGGTGTACAGGATCCAGGATGTGAATGGGGTGTCAGAATAGCGCGTAGTTGAAGAGCGCATAGTTATTCTTCTTCCTGAGGTCCGGTGTACCAGGTCCTTAAGTTCTCTGATCTCATGGTCACAGCACTTTTCACGACTTCTTTTGGACGATGTTGGCTTCGTCTGCTCATCATCAGAACTACTTGAGCTGTTCAGGTCTAGAGTTTTGCGACTTTCCGTTGACCCGTCGCTTTCTTCAGACCCTTTGTCAGAGCCTTCCTCAAAGTTGAGTCTCTTCTTGCGGAGGGGCGAATATCTCCGGCTTGATCACTTGGTTCTTCCCTTGGAGGAGGCTTTTCTGGATTCTGCTTCTTTTTTCCATAGTTCTTTTTCTTCTTCTGCTTTTTTGAGTATCTCCATCATGATGGCGAGTTGCTCCTATGGAGTTTTTGGAGTTTGGTCTTCTACGATGACGGTGTTAGGATTTGCTGGTGCCATGTCTGACGAGAGTGGAACGGAGTTAGGATAATCGGAAATTGGATTTTGTTACTTCTCGGAGATCTCAGCCTTGTGTGTGAGGTTTCGTAGCCCCACGGTGGGTGCCAAACTGTGGTGCCAAATAAACCACAGCCAAATATCAGGTTAAGATTGCTTGAGAAAATAGCTAAAAACTTACAAAGATAATCTCACAGAGTTTAGCTCTAATGAATAAAATTTTTTATCTTTTTACAATCATCCCTACCCCCTATTTATAGAAGGTATTTGGGTCCTATTTGTATTTGGATTGGGACTCCTTATTCTCCTTGAATTCGGTCTCCTTTTTGGACTTAGTCTTTTCTTGGGCTTGATCTCCTTCTTGGGATTGGTCTTCTTCTAGGACTTGGTTTTCTTCTTGGACTTGGTTTCCTTCTTGGACTTGATTTCCTTCTTGGACTTGGTTTCCTCTTTGGACTTGGGCTTGTTGGTGCTATCCGGGTCTGTATCAGGTTCTTCGGCCGCAGTGGTTACTTGGGTGTGTTTGGTCTCTCTTCGGCCGCAGGTTTGATGAGTCCACTTCGGCCGAAGGGGCATTGGTCTTCTTCGGCCGAAGGTTTTGGCTGTGCTTATGACTTAGGTTTATTTTTCAATTCGTTGAGGGCCCGCAACTTTCTGAGACCGTAAGTTGTTTTCCCACCACAATATTTATATAACGAAAAATAACTAAAAATAAATGTTAAAATAACTATCAAAATATATTTTGAATTAACTATTTCATAATAATTAGAGTGATTCAAATAACTATTAGATATAAAATTACAAAATAGAATATTACAATTATTTGACTTATATTTATTAACTTTAAATATTAGGTTATTTTGAAAAGAGTTAATTACTTCGATCTCCTTTAAGGGTTATTATAATTACTGACTTTTACCAAAAATTGGCTTATAGATTAAAATACCCCTTAACTGATGGAGTTTTTACGGTAATTATTAAACTGCTTACGTGGCACCTGGTTTTGACAGAAAGTTCAAATTTCCTATTAGTGTGTTGATGGGAATATAATACATATGTTTATAAATATGATCTATTCCATCAAAAAATAAATTATTTTTTATTTTTTATTTTTTATTTTTTGGCGGATGGAACTATAGTATATGATATTTGACATTAATGCCCATATTATTGTTAAACAATGAAACTGTTGGTGAGGTAAAATGGCAATTTAATATTTTTGAAAACTCCAACTGTTGAATAACTTTATATAACATGTTGAACTTTAATGAGAGTAGATTGAAGGACATACAAACACTCGAACACACTTTTTATTCTACAAGACATACAACAATTTATTGTGTAATGAAACTATAAACAACAATTATGCAGGTTCCAGCAATAGATCAATGAAACAAATCAATAGTGAGTTCATAAAATTATGAAATAAAAATGGTTAGTGTGGGATGAGAATAATGGTAAAGATTTCTAAATCTTCTAAAAATCAAAACAAACTATTTTTTGTTTATGCTGAAAAAATATGTGAATATTGGAAATGTTGAGCTCCTTCAAATACTGATGCAAGAATGGATAGCATGCAGGAAGATAAAGATGCAAATGAAAATAACAAATAAGAAAATCATATGCAACCAGCATCCAATTGTGATAAAGAACTACAACAAGTGATGTTATGCATTGAGAATCTGAAACATGTTATATCGATCCATATAATAATTATAGTAGTTTGCTCTACACTATATCAAAAATGGCAATAATTGTAATGTACTTAAAATGATCAACCATTAACTACAAAATTATGAGCAAAGCTATTACTAATAGACTCAAACGGATTCTTCCTTGTATTATCTCTCCTTCCCAGAGTGCCTTTGTTGCTGGTAGAAGTATCCAGGATAATAGTGTTGTTGCATATGAGCTAATGCGATGAAGAGGGAAAGAAAGTTTTGCTGCTTTAAAGATGGACATTTCCAAGGCTTATGACAAATTGGAATGGAATTACATTTCGTCTGTTTTACGTACTATGGGGTTCCACTCAGATTGGACTTACTTCACTAAGACAGTTAAGCATGCCTATATTAGTGCGCTCTGCATGGATGAGGGCCTGGATGGCATTACATATGAATATGACTGAGTGGATATCATCAACTGCAATGGACAGGGCGACAACAAATGCAAGACATGGTGGTTGCTAGACTACGTAAGATTCTAACATTTAAAAGTTGTTATTTTTTTTTATTTCTTTGGCAAAAAGCCTCATAGTTAACATATTTTGTTCACCCAAGTGGTATTTCTAGCACATATTTTTATTGACTATTGGGTTGCGCTACTACTTGATCTGAAAAGCAGACATATATGTGTTCTGGACCCCGACATACACAACAACTCGCAACCTCGAAGTACTGATGTGTTCAAGCCGCTTGTCTACATACTACTAAGGGCACTGGACTGTTCCAGGTACTATGTACATTGCAGCAGACCTTGCGACATGAATTGTGTGTGAAGAGTTCACGTGGCTTCACCTGCTATTGTTCCATTTCAGGTATAACAACTTGACAGTGCTCTCGATTGCTACATGATTATTGAAGATATAATGTGCAATCACATTAACTGGTCATTTGAAGAAAATCCTTCATGCTCAGATCATAAATTCGCGCTCATATTGTGTCGATAATATACACAAATGCAGAGGAAGATTAGCCTTGTTTTTTAGGGTTCATTCCAACTAAACCGTAGACTACTTACCTTTATCTTAAGTAGGCCAAAACCATATTCTGCGAACAAAAGTCCATAACTAATTTAAATTATGACTGATTTTGTTTGTTAGTTACAAACTATGCGCAACAAGTACTTTTTTGGGTTGAGCGTTTTTTGACATGGCACCGCAGTCAGCTGCTGCGATTTACCAGGGTTCTATATCGTTTTGAAAGTAGTATGTAGGTACCTGTTGACCCAGGACCATATTTTACAATTTAAGGACGCTAATAAGATGACATTTTTGCATTAACGTAACGAAACGCGGTTACATAACAGGATCTATATGTATATATACATATAAGAACATCTACATGTGTTTTATTCAATAGTTCGGAAATTGCCACATCAATTGTGTTTTGGTTTGAATTATGATACTCGCCACTTAATTATCCATATTTCATTGACTGCCTTATAGGCTGAAAATAAAAACACGGGAACACGACCCGCTTAAAACAAAATCGAAATTGGTTATAGGCAAAGAAGCTTTAAATTAACCTCAAATATTAAAATACAATGTGGTTGCATGTAGGGAACTTGATGCAACATCGTAGAAGGTGTGCACTTAGTTTGTTGGCGCACTACAATACGAAAAAGAAATTCAATTTTCACCCCTAATTGACACTCCACTAACATTTGCAATTAGGTAATCAAGTGTTGATCATGGCGGCAGATAATAAAGTAGTGAAGAAAGAGAGTTAAAGAAACAATTCATAAGACTAGATATTTATATAAAGTTTAGTTGTTCCACATCAGTAGGTCTAACTAATAGACTCGTGCAAGTAAGGCACCAGTGTTTATAATCTGTGGTGACACCTTGTACATAACAGCTATAGATATTAAACCCTAATGCGTATAAATGGAAAGGTAAATAACTTCGCTTCAATATGAGACCACTGTCAGTTACCTCTCCTATTGCTGGCTACACCTTCATAGTAGTATTTTATCGCAGACTAACCATAAAGAACGCCATTGGTGGATGGTATTTCCAGTTTTGTAAAGGGAACAACTAAAAATTCTTTATCAGCACACCGCACGGTGGTCCTACGAAAGTCATCATCTATCGTGGTCAACATGATGTCGCTTACCTCCTCTAAAGAGATCGATTTTTCTGTCAATATCATCTAATCTACGCATGATTTTCACCTCTGCATCCCCCAGTTCAGTCAACAAAGTACATTCATCATGTGTTGTTCCCCAGCCCCAGTGAAGCATTCATTGTGGTTCGACTCCTTACGACCAGTACTATTTTCAAATCTTGACCCATAAATGTTATTTATGTCCAGGAACATAGTCTCAATGTTAAAATTTGAATGCCAAATTTCATCAATCTTTTCCTCTAGAATGTTGAATGTATGTGCTCCTGACTATCAACCAATAGTCATATAACAAGGTTAATACAATCCCAAATTGCTTTTAAAAATACGCATGGCCAAAATATAACATCAGTTCCTAATGCTGCAAATGTCTGCCATAAAACAAGATACGAGGTAGTGTAAATCGAAAGCCTAAATATAATATTCTTGCCATAATTAGGGATAAAACAAGCGGCCTCGTTCATATTAGAAGCCAATAAATAATAAAACTCACTGATGTGTGGTGTCATACCCCTTGAAATGTGGGTGTAGCACTGCTGAATCCGCATAGCGTAGCAAAGGAAACTCAAGCTATGTTGCGTTATAGAACCAAAAAGGCCGACTGGAGAGGAATGACAAGCCCCTGAGTACTTTTGCTACAAAATGTTATTGTTCACTTGGTTTTCCTAATTTGATTAATTGTATTCCTTAGTTAGAATGGAAACAAAATAGGAAAGTATATTTGATGATCACTATAAATAGAGCTGTCTCATGAAGAAGAAAATATATCGTCCTTATGGGATGGTGATCATTGGATTTGGGTCATACCTAGTGGGGTAATGATTATTGGGGTTGGGGTTTTGCCATTAAGAAGATTTTGAGTTAAGGTTAGGGTCTCGCCATTAAGGAGATTTCAAATTGGGTTATTTCGCCATTAAGGAGATTTTGATTTTGGGTTGTCTCGTCATTAAAGAGATTTTGTTTGGGGGTTTTCTCGCCGCACAGAGATTTTGTATTGGGGTTGTCTCGCCATAGTGGAGTTGTTCGCCTAAAAGAGATTTTGAGAAAGAAAGCAATTTTGTATGGAGAGAGAGTGTTGTCTGAATGACTTATAATTCTTATTTCTCATAGTAAAGCGGTTATCTTTTTATGGATTAGGCAATTTGCCGAACCACGTTAAATATTGTGTTTGTGTTTGGACTGATTGTTTTGGTTGAATCAAACTAGGAATTAGGAAGAAAGTGGGATAGCACCGAAAATTTCTTAACATATACAATTAATATTATTATTTCAACTTATTTAACTACATGGACTATCTAATAAACCTCAATTTTTAAATTTAATGAAATTATATCATTAAATAACTACTATATCAATAAATAATCATTTCCACAAACTCACTACTCTTTTGTTATATTTATATATAATTTCAATATTTATAATTTTTATATATAAATTATAATTACAATAATATTTTATTAAATAATATTTATTTATTTTTCTATGTAGTTATTGTAATTATAAATATAAATATCTTTTATTAAACAGTATTTCGTTTATTTATTTTTGAAAATTTATATATACATATATATTGTATATTATTTTATATTAATTATATAATAATAATAATGTATTATTCTTTATATCACCATAATTTTCATGTGGTTTCAGAGTATCATTTTAGAATAATTTATTTAAGCGAATAAAGGACACTAATAGCATTGAATTTTGGTAAAATTACACGGCTAAACTAGTTTCGATTTTTTTTTAAATAATATAGCAGTTAGTTTAACCGTATTAGGTCAACTTTTTTACTTCAGTCAAGTGTACACATGTCAATATATTATTTGGACACATCAATAAGGTATCACCAACACCTATATCTTAACTGGAGTAAAAGGTACATAACACCATCAAAACGCTAGTGTTTTATATAAAATAGATAAAAACTAATTCACAAATATAATTTTATCAAAATTCAATACTACATTTTTCTAAATAAAGGAGTTCTCATATTGAACTATTATTGCTTCAAGGGTTAGAATTGGCTCGTGTAAGGATGGATATGATCAGACCATTTTTGGGCTTAAAACGGAGACAAAACTCCATTTTTGGATTGGATTTGAGGTCAGCCCATATATATGAACTCTGATTGAACACTCATTAATTCTTCAAGAAAGTAAGCACACCAATTAAAGACTCTTGTCATTGACCAAGTCACATATAGATAATATAGCCCACAATAAAATTTATAAACCAGGAATGAATGAGAGAACAAATGTATTGATTATGTATAAAAACCAAAATCCAACTTATCAACATTACCAAGGAATGTTCAACACCAGAACAACCAACCAAAAAAAACTATGAACAAAAAAAAAAAAAAAAAAAAAAAACCAAAGATTGAGGTGTTTGAAATGTATTGAAACATCTGTGAGGTATATGTGGTGTTGGCTTAGTAAATATCATGTATAGGTGGTCCCAAATACTCAATTTCATCCATGTGTGAGTTCTCAGGCATCTCTATCTCTTCCAACCATTTGTAACATTCACCTTCCCCACCTACATTTACACATTTCACACACATTAGATGATGTCTAATTTACTCATATTCACATGGAGTTTGTATTTTACTTACTTGAATCAGATGTGTAAGGATATTCCTTATAGTGTGAACCATCACGACCGTCATCTTTCGAGTAGGGAGGTCCTAGCACATCAAGCACAGCACAAGTTGTTAGAGCTGTGAATTCATGAATGTTGCCGCCTGTAGTTGGATATAGCACAGAAGTGTCGCAAGGCGCTTTGAAATCACTGTCTGTCACTAGTCTTGCTAGTCTCCCTGCACAAAACCATCAATCACAACGATTAGCAAACTGCATTTGAATGTGAATGTGAATGTGATTGAGATCAAAAGGGACCAAATGGACTCACGTTGATAAGAGTCTGGCGAACCGACTGGATCAACCAAGTCATATGACTTGATGTGCATTGTTCCAAGTAGAAGCTTGCTAAAGACTGTCATCTCTGGATGGTTGTGCAAGGGGATTACAGCACTTGCAGGGAGAAAAAACAGACACAGCTGCATAAATAAAGAGATCCGACCTCAGATTAACATTTTCACTAGCAATTGAAACCAATTATTGATTGATCAGATTATGTGAAGAGATAATTCATACCGAAAACTCTTTGCATTTGTAAATGGTGGTGGATGTGACAATTGGAGTCCCTTTAGCCCCATCTTTAGAATTGAAAAATTGAAGGTTACTGCTTAGACCAACATCCTCTGGTCTCATTCTATCTGCATCATTGAAAAATGACTTTTCATATCAGATTTCCACTACCAAATTAATCAATTTTGCAATCTATATACACAACAATCATAGATCTAGATCATTTTACCGTTAATTATCATATCCACTGAAAAAAAATACAAATGAAAGTCCAGAAAATTCGTTTCTCCAATTTAGTCCGGGTGAAATCAATAACTTGGGTGACAATGAAGTTCAAATTGACACTATATATCAATATCAATAAAATCCAGATCCATACCAGACATAACAATGGTGTCACAACTACACATTCAATTGCCTCTATGGTTGACTAAGTAAAATAAAGAGAGAAAAAAAATCATACCTAGGATTCGACAGAGCTTTTGAACATCAGAAGGAAGAGGGACAGTGCCAGGGCCTTTGAAGACATCTCTACAAGAAAGAAAAAGCTCTTGAAGGACCATAGACATGTCAGGTAGAGACTTATGGATTCTTCTCCTTGTTTTCCTTTTCCTTATAACTCTGTGATTACAAGGAACCCCATCTCTTCTTTGTTCAATAAGACCAGCCTCCATCGTCATCTACAACATATAATTAAAAAAAAATTGATAGATAGATATTTATTTTTATCTTTTGCGAGAGATTTTAGAAACTGTAGAGGTGATGGTGATGAGGTTGATGTGTTTGGGGTATGTGGATATATATATATATATATATATATATATATATATATATATATATATATATATATATAGATAAAGAAAAATGTTTAAAAGCAAAACCAGGGGCTACGAGAAGAAGAGAAAGTGTAAGGAGTAGTAGAAGTGATTTGGAAAAAGCAAAGCAAAAGCCAGAGAATTCCCGCCCCCAAGATTGAGAGTTGAAACTGCTTATGAACCGACCCTGGTTTTCTATCACTCTCTCATTCCTTAAATTACTATTTTGCCATTTGCTTATCTGATTCTGTTGGCTTGGCACTACACTTACCACCTTTTCTTTTCTTTTATTTTTATTTTTTCTTAATCACCCCCGTTTTCGTAATCACGTGCTTCCGGGATTTTGGTTTTTCGATTTTTTTTATTATGATATTTTTGTGGTTTTGTTCCAGGTGTACGTTTTCCCAGCCTTAATTTTTTTTTTAATTTTAAAATTATCAAATTAAAAAATATATTTTGAATTTATTAAAAAAAATTTCTTCATGTACCATCGTTAAAATAAGATGACTAACCAGACTCGTTTATATATATAATTCCTTTGCATTAAATTTTAAAAGTGACATATTAAACTAAAAAACAAATTTATAATTTTAAATAGTTAAAAAATATATCAATATTAATATTTTGAATAGTTATTTTATTTTTTAAATCATATTTTCAAATCATTTATTAATTATTCTTTTTTTTTTAAAAAAAAAGAAGCAATTTCTCTATTTTAATTAAAATAGTTGACTAAATTTATAAAAATTATATATAATTAAAAATTTAAGATATATTTTAATTTAAAGTTCATACTACATTTTATTGCATTAATAAATTGTATAATTTGATTTCAAATTGTTTTTTATGAAATTTGATCTAAAAAGTAATATTTGGAAATACCTTGAATTTACTTAATTTTTTTAGCTCCTTCTATATAAAACCTCTATATTAAAAAAAAAAAAAAAAAAGAAAAAAAAAGAAAAAGAGATTTATTCTCAAATATTATTCTATTTAAAAATTTTATATTAATTTTAACTTTTTCATAATGTTATTAAAATTTTATTTGATATGAACTATTTTGTAAATATGTTCTAATAATTTTTTATTTATTATTTTTTTATAAATTAATATTTATATTTTTAAACAAAATATTAATATTTGATTCTAAAATATTATAATTATTTTACATCGTACTTCAATCTTTATAAGGATAAATGAATGGTTAATATAGTTGTTAGATGACAGTAGAATTATAAACTTATGGGTTGATGGCATTTGGTTGGTAAGCAGAGGAGGATCCAGCCATCAGTATGCATAAAATATATGTAGAAACTTATTTGATAAAATAATATAGTCCAATGGTATTTTGAATCTGGGAGTTTTTAATTAAATTTCACTCCCATGGTATACAATTATTAGGTAGGATACTCTGTAAATATCTGATTTTATAATACCACCAGTAACAATAAATATTTCATAGAATGACAAGTGGATTAATTAACATATTTACTGTAATATACTATTTCAATTTTATTATTATATAAAATTCCTAATAATAATAATTAATAATAAATCTTGTGTTTTGTATTTTTCTTGTAGCACTCTTGAGAATTAATTTTTTTAAAATAATATAATAATTTATTATAAAATAATAATTATATAATTATTTTTAAAAGATACAAAATTCAATTTTATTTTTATCTATTAATAATTTTTTAAAATAATTCATAAGTTTCACATTATATTATTTATTCTCGTAATTTAAATATTTTTTATATTAAAATAATAAATAAAATACTATTTTTTTAAGGTTTTTTTTTCAAATTGATGACATATTTAAAAGGTGGAACCTTTTTTATTTTTATTTTATAAAATTCAATTTAAATTTATGAATGAGTTCTTAAAGAAATTACAAAAATAAATCTGTTTTGAAAATTTTTAAAAATAAAATTTTTATATTTTATTTTTTTGAAGTAGATCTATATGCTATTCCATATTTGTAATTCACGAACATATATGTTTTTGTAATTTACCATTATAAAATACTTTGTTCTATTTTGAAAAAAAGTTATAAAATTTTTTTTTAAGAAAAATATTTTTAAACCCTTTTACAAATTTAAATCGATTTTTATATAACTGTAATTTAAATTAAACTTCATATAATTCATTTTGAAGATGTATTTAAAAAACATTAAAATTAAAAAAATAAATAAAGTGCATGATAGCTAAATTCTTGCCCATGGAGCTAATTATAGTTCTTCTAGTGTTAATAATTAGTGTCAAAATATATTCATAAATATTTTTATTTGTTTTAATAAAAATAACTATAGTAAACATATATAATAATTAACTCAAAATTTTGAATATAATATTTCTTTATTTTAATCTAATTAGTCTTATATTCTAATATTTATTTGAATAAAAAATTATTGAATTAAAATATTAAATATGAAAAAATTTTATTTTTTCCTTTTAACATTAAATTTAAATATTTGAATTTATAATATAATTTTCAAAATTTTAAATTAATCTTTATACTATTACATATAATTTTCTAGAATAGTAACTTTCATAATTTTTTTAATTTATAAAATAAATTCAGATTAAATTATTATATTATTATTACCATTATAATTATTATTATTCTTAAAAAATATTTATGATGAATAACATAAATAATATATCATCCCTATATAATTTATAAAATAATAAAGATTATTTGCATTGTATTTTTATTTTTATTTTATTAAAAAATCATTATATTTTTAGCTGATCACTTAAATTGCATAAGGTCATATTATTTCTAATTCTAAAAGAGAGAAATACTAATTTTCTGGAATAACAGGAATAATAAAAATAAAAATTTTTGAATAAATACACAAAAAAAAAAAAATATTGCTTCACATTTATTTATTTAAGTAATAAAGTTATAATTTTATAAAGTTATCGTTAAAATTTTTTATCTTACATATTTTTTACAATACTAGACCACTGTATTATCTTTTTAGTTAATTATATTTTTTTTTTCTCTTTCTCATCTTTGCGAGTTGAATTTCATTTTATTTTTTTTATTATTAGAATAAAAAATATTAATTTTTTTAAAAAAAAATTATTTAATAAAAATAACTAATTTAACGGTAGTCCATCAACAATAACTAATTGAAATCAATTTATTTTTATTATTATTACTATTATTATTATTATATAAAAAATAGAAATATGTTGAAAGTGATGTGTACCTATACAATTATATAATAATCTATATGAAATTAATACATAATTGTAAACATAATCTTTTTATAATTAAATATATTTTTATTGTCTTCTTTATATTCTAACTTAATGTTTTATATTTTATTATCTTTTATAAACACTATCTTTTCATAAGTGGAATTTTAAAAAACGGTATTATATAAAATAGGAATTAATTTGTTACAAGCCTCATATATAGTAACACTTCATTTGTTACAAAGGATTAATAGCAGTTTAAATAAATAATTAAAATTTTATCAAGTTGGTGTGGTGTGTGTACTTTACAAACATGTAATCTTAAAGCAAATAAGATTATGAGAGAGGGTTGTTGGAATAATGGGACGATCTAGAGCTGTCTTTTAAATGGCATGCACTTAATGGGACCCAGGTAGATCATGCTTGAAGAATCTAACGGCTGTGATCTCATTTGACATTTGGTATCGTCTATCTCCTCCGTCGGTTTCTCTGGGAATTTTTTTTTTTTTTTTTTTTTAAATCACTTTTTGAAGTAATGTTTTTATCACCCCCAACTTCGATAATTTGAATGTAATTCAATTATTAGTTTTAAGCTTTTATTTCTGTCTTTTCATCATCTTGCATAAATGATTTGCACCTCAAATTAATATTCAAGGATGCGTATTTGATATTTTAATAGTAATTATAATATAGAAGAATTATATATTTGTTTTTCATTATAGGTAAAGAAAATTATATTTAAACAGAAATTTGATGTAATATTTATTAATAAATAATATTTATTATTTTCTATTATTCATTTTTTAATGGTTATTTTGAATGGTAAGAATTTTTTTAAATATATAAGTTTTTTATTTTAAATTTAAGGGGTTTTTTTTATTGTTTATTTTTTAAAAATATTTTACTTTTTTATTTTGATTTAGATTTATAATTTTATTTATATTTGTCATATAAGAGTATTCTGCTCTTGGCGTTAAAAACATCAAATTGTATCACGCAAGTCAAACAACAATCTCTTATAAGTAAATCAAGACAATCACCCTTTAGCTTTTTTCTCTCACATACTTTTTTTTTTAGTTATAATGTAATATGACAGGAGTTACTCCTTTTCAAGTTTTTTGATTCAAGCTGCCATCACAAATAATATATAATAAAAAATTATTAGATTTGTTTGCGAGTCGAGTCTACCTAGAAATCTGACTTGTATTTCTAACGTTCTCTCACTCCCACAAGATAGTTATAAACTCCAAATAAAATTATACCAAAAGAAAAGGATAACATCAGTATTCTATGGTGTCTATACTCGCAAATATATCGTGTCAGCTATTGAACACGTTTCTAAAGAATAAGAAAATATTTTGTTGTTCAAATCCTACATAGTATTAGATTTTTGCTTGATTTGAACATGTTCTATTCCAGTCAATGTCATGTCCAATTTCCAATTTCCTAATCATGATTGTATTCTCACATTTACAATCTATCGAATGTGATTATGTGAAAAAAAAAAATATCACTACCTTCCCATCTCATTTTAATTTCTTAATCAACAAAAATGACTAACACCACAGTTATGTCACACAGATCGAATCATCATAACTAAAGAAAAATACACTAATGGTATAAGCATCATTTCATTACCTTGAAAAGACAAAGCAGAATGTTTTAAGGATATTAAGTTGGTGGAACTTGCACAAAGTAATTAAACTTAAATTATCTATTTCCACGTCGGTCACTTTATCAACACATATGGTGTAAAACACGTGTTACAACGATTCTAGCCTCGGTCTCAGAGGCGCACATGTTTAGTTAACTTTTTTATCATTGTAAGGAATATTACTCATACGAGTCTTACATAACTAACTGAATATAGATTCGTACAATCTTATCCAGATTCATGTCTAACTAAGTCAGGTCATATACTTGTGGGAATATCATGAGCGATCCTTTTGAAATTATATAAGAACCTCATCTTAACTATATGTTAAGGCGATATTTCAATACCCCAAACTCTAGGAAAAAACAAAATTATGTAAGGTATGTGCATCTTATCTACACTTGTTTCTTCAACAACTTAGGCAATTGTATGTGAAAGTATACCAGTCTTTAACCTAACAACATACTTCATGAGACATGAAATGAAATAAATACGTGACGACAACAAACTAAAAAGAAAAGAATAAGGTTTTTAAAAAAATAAAAATACGCAATCATAACTTACATAATCTTAAAGCTCTAGCGTGTGACTTAAAAACATCTTTAGTCAACTCTTTTCTGAGCGGATCAACTACCATCTCATATGTAGATATGTACTTGATTGTTACATATCTCTTTGTCACTATCTCTCTAACAAAATTAAGCTTGGTTTCTATATGTTTCGATAGCTGTGATATTTTATATCTTTGGTATATTCGACTGAAGCTTGACTATCATAGTATATAATAATAGGCTTATTTTCATTAGTTCCTAAATTCAGCTCTTCCAAAAAATGCTTGAGCCCAATTGCTTCTTAAACTGCCATTGAGCATGCAACAAATTCAACTTCCATTGTGGATAAAACTATGCACATTTGCTTTTTACTACTCTAGAAGATAACAATGTGACTTAAAAGGAAAGCATAGCCTAAGGTTGACTTTCACTCATCCAAGTCACTACCTCAGTTGGCATCAGTGTATCGTAATATGCGTATATCGTCACCTCGATAATACAAAAAATAGTCGACGGTTCCTTTAAGATAAAATGGTATTCTTTTAAAAACTATCCAATATTTTTGTCCTGGATGATATCTGCTAACAGTATCGATTACATAGTAGATATTGGATCTTATACACATTATAGCATATGTGAAACTTCTTATAGTCATGCATATAGTCAAAATTATCCACAAAAGATAGGCATTGAGTCATGCAACAAAGTCACCGAACTGTAGTTTAGTAGACAGTTTGGTCGGCAATTCGGGCATAGCTCAATAACGTGTTTAATACCTGAAAAATTGAATGGAATGATAATATGATTCAACCATATTGATTGGTGAATTGAATATATGCGTGATAGAATGTTTGGTGTCATATTACAAGTTTAAAATTGCATTTCGTGGCATTTTTAAACCTACATTATTTGGCATGAAAATATGTATGTCTATGTAGGACGATTAATTGCAAACTAGGCATCGATAGCCTAACGTTACTTATTTTTCTCTTTTCTTTTGTTTCTACTTTATGCCTGAATGGCAACCCAGGTGATTTAGCTATACTTTAAGGATGAGACTCTCCTTCAAGGACTTCTTCTCATTTCATTCATATTTCCTTAATTATGTTAAACTTGTCATGTATCACTATCTTAGCACTTTTCACGATTTTATTTCATTAAATCTTTAGTGATGTATTCGAGTAATGAGATGGTTAAGGTAGGATTTCATTGATTGTAATAATGACTAGCTTATACTTCGATTTTATGGTATTGTATTTGGGCAATTGTTATTGGAACTTAATATGGATAACTGTTGGGAAAATTTGTCCAGCTCTGATACCACTTGTAGAATAAATCAATAATCCATTGCAGCAGAAACGAGTATTGATAACCACAAAGTAAAAAAAAAACATACACAAGACAAGAAATAGAAATAGAAAATAAGACACAAGATTTTTACGGGAAAACCCAAAATGGAAAAAAAATCACGACCGTCAGGACGACGAGAGACTAATTCACTGTGTAATGATAAAGCAACAGTTATAACCAGAATATCACTCTCTCACTCTCCAACCGAATTATATTAGTTACAGTCTCACACACAAGCTCTCTCAATAGAGCTGATGCACCGGGCTTTCGACATTGATTTTGGGTATGGAATTTAGGGCCCAAATTTGACAAGTTGAAGCGAAACGGCGATCTGAATCAAAGCATTTCGGTGTTTCAGGATCGTTTAGAGGGGTTTTTTGAACTTTTATTATTTTAAAGATTTTTTCGTAATTTTGAAATTATTTTGTTAGGGTTAAGAGTAACGCCTTATAAAAGGGGTGTTTAGGGTTTCTAAAAGGAGACTTGATATTATATTTTTCAGTAAATCAATTGAGCGAACGAATTGTTCCTCTTATTCAATTCGCAATACTCTTTCAGTCAATTCACACACGTTTCCAGCATCAATAGCTCTCACAGGATAACATGACTTAATCCTAGAACTCAAGATCTCCATGGTCACGATGGTTCCGAGACCCCGATCGGACACCTCCTAAATCTAATCAACTAGATCTACATTGTCCTCTCAGTATATCTAATAATAGATACAAGGACCGTATTTATAAAATTAGGTTACTTAGTCACAAAGTAATCCTAAACCATTAAGAAGATATTTTCCTATTTAGGATCTCATGGATCTCTTTCTTAATTAGAATCTACAAACCAATTCTGGAAATATTATTAGAAATATTTAGGATCTATTTCTTAATTAGAAATATTATTCCTGATCAAATATGACATTTCCAAAATGGTCTTCGAGTCTTTTCTTATTTACAAACCAATTCTGGATACTGGAGTATAGCCAAATTCTTACCCCAATCCTAACAAAACCACTTCAGATATTGTTGTTCAATTGAGAATTCTATTGGTTATCGATATTGTATTAGTGTTGAAATTGCTTATTGATATTGAATTGGTACTTGGAATTGTATATTTAAATTGATTTTCGTGGCGCATGGACCTTCATCTCGGATCCCACCGGGACGGGGGTCGTCGCTATAGATAGGTGCGGGATAGTATTCGGTATTTTGATACAAACCCGAAATACCAAATTTAATCTAATATATACTATATAGTCCAACATTTTGAAATGCCTTATACACATTAACAACAAATAAGAATGCATATATTAATACCATCCATATAAAATAAGAATCGACTGTTAATTTATATATCTATAATTAATCAACAAATTCAAATAAAAGTTTAAAAAAATAAAATTACATTTTTTACTATTTATTTATTTTACTAATTCGATACTGATTTTTGTTATATACCATACCAAAATATTATGGTACGTCCCAAACTAAAATTTCAATTTTTAATATAATATATGGCACTCAAAATTCTATACTCAAATTGAATATCTCAAAAATTCGGGAAGGGATGTTCCAAATGTACACTCCTAGTCTAACATATGGTTAGGTCCATTCAAAATTTATTCACATTGGTTCAGAATTTATTTTACTGATTCGAGATTTATTTGAATTGGATTAAAATATATTCGAGTCATTTGTTTGTAATTTATTCAATTAATAATATTAAAATAATTATTTCAAAAAATAAATACAAGAAATATGAAATTTTATACCTAAATGGGTAAAAGCTAAAAAATATTGCTTATTTAATTAAATTAATGAATATTATATTAAATTAAAATAAAATTTTAATAGGATTATTATTTCAAACATAATAATTTTTTTTATATAAATGGGGTGGAATTTTCTAAAATATCCTTTAACTTTAAATTTAATTGATAAATATTATTATATAATAGTTATTGTCTTAATCTTTCATTGTTTTAATAATTATTATTTTAATATTTTATTGTTTTAATAAATTTTATCTTGGTGTAGTGTTTTTATATTATTTAAAGTTTATCTTATAATATTTAATTTCAGGAAAAATTACATAAAATAGACCAAACAAAATTTATTTTTATTTTAAATATAAAAGAGTTCTTTTTCTTTTATGGTAGAAGGATAGGGTGAATTGAAATTAATTTCATTAAAACATGAATTTCATTACTATAATATAACTGATTTTTTAGTTATAATATCTTTTAGTTTAATTCAAAATCAATCTTAATTTAGTACAATTAGTACTAAAAATTAAAATTATTAAATTAATCTATCTAAGTTAATATAATAAATATTAAATAAATTTAATTAAAAAACCCAACTTTCTTATTCTATTTATAATAACGTATTTATATTCTTAATTAATCTTGATTAGAGAGGAAATCAGATTATAATAGGAGGGAAAATAAAATTATTTAATTTTTTAAAAAAAAAATCAAGTATAAAGCACTTATCTACATCCTAAATTCATCCTTGGAGAAGAAAATGAAATTATAATAGTAAAAATTAAAATTAAAATTAAAATTGAAAAAAAAATATAAAATGCATAAAATTAAAAAATATAAAATAAAAATATGTTAATTAATTAAATTATTTTAAATATTTAAATTTTAAAATAAATAAAAAAATATATTTTTTAATTAAAAGTTGCCCGGGTCGAAATAAAAGTTGAAAGCAATAAGAAAATATATAAATTTGAAAAAAAAATAATAAAAATGACAGTTTAAATAGAAGAAGGGTAATTTGGGAAATTGAAAAGGGGATGTGGATAATGATAAGGGAGTGATAGTTTCACGTGGCATTTGCATGCGGCCCAAATGCTAAAAGTCGTGAGGCTCGTGTTAACCATATGGATATTGCACTGCTCTACCTGCATGTCTTATATTTATTGCCCATTCTTGTCAAATATAACATTTAAATAAATTAATATTTAAACAGTAGAAGAGACCAAATTACCACAGAAGTAGATCGATGTGACCTCGTCCAAATGAAGTCGATCCTCAATTTTCATCGTCTCGCACAAGCCTTTTTTATACCGGAATAAAAAAGTACTTCCTCCGTTTCCAGTGGCAACATTTGAATACCGTATACTATTCATTGATCAATCTTTTTTAATATGTTATTCTTTGTGTACAAGAAAAAATATAATCAAACGGGGTCTTATTTTATTCGTCTTGGTGTGTATTTTTCAAATATGAAATTTATGTAATTTTTAGTTGTATACTATTAAAGATATTTACGTTTAAAGTTAAACATTAGAAAGCGTGCCCACATGAAATGTTGCAAGTATTTGGTAACGGAGGAGGAAGTATATATTAGTATATTTTTACAATGTTTGTGATACGTTTATGGTCCATGTTGCATTGGTTTGGGCGGAATTCACTCACCTGCAGAATTCTCTTTTCAATTTCGGGATTCTCATTTTGAAAAAAATAATAATAAAATATTAAAAAATATATAAATGAAAAGGGAAAAAATTAATTGAAATTTGATATTTTTATAAAACATGCCTAACTAATATAATTAGTTAAGTTTTCACATTTAGATCCCTAAATCAACTCCTCCCATATTGGTTTTGACAGTGTTTTTATAACAAATTCTCCCATTATTTTAGGATTGAATTTGTTTTACGTCAAAATAATCAATATTTTCAAAGCTCAAGAGTACTGAGAAATTAAAGGAAAAAAAGAGAAGTAAATATCATCTCCTCTGATATCTCCACATCAAACTTGAATGATGTAGATATACAGTGGGTCCACTTGTTGTTTGAGAGATACCATTTGAATTTGGATATAATGGCTTTCAACCAAATACACTCTCAACTAATATTATTTAATGCCAAAATTTCAACATGATTTGATAATGTAAATACAAAAGTTTGTTCAGTGAATCTCCCGGAGATTGTTGTGTCATTACAGCTAAAAATGTAACTTGTTTGATATGTCATTTATGTGGATCCAAAATGTACTCAGTATCTGTTAGGATTGCCTTAAATCACAAGGATTTCATTTTAGAAAGGTTTTCCTACTTTGAGTTTGGATATATTTCCTAATTGTTTGATCCCTTGTTTTGGAAAGATTTGGTTGTCCTAATTTGGTTAATTGTATTCCTTAGTTGGAAAGGAAACAAATTAGGAAAGTATATTTGATGATCACTATAAATAGAGTTGTCTCATGAAGAAGAAAGTATCTCATCCTTTTGGGGGGTGGTGATCATCGTATTGGGAATTTCATCTCCTAGGGTGGTGATCATTGGATTTGGGTCATACCCATGGGGGCAATGATCATTGGGGTTGGGGTCTCACCACGAAAAAGATTTCGTATTGTGGTTAGGATCTCGCCATTAAGGAGATTTTGTATTGGGGTTGTCTCGCCATTAAGGAAATTTTGATTGGGGATTGTCTCGCCGTAATGAGATTTTGTTTGGGGTTGTCTTGCCGTAAGGAGATTTTGTTTGGGGGTTGTCTCGCCGTAATGAGATTTCTTATTGGGGTTATCTCGCCATGGTGGAGTTGTTCGCCTAAAAGAGATTTTGGTTGAGAAAGAAAGCAATTTTGTGTGGAGAGAGTATGTTGTCTGAATGACTTGTAATTCTTATTTCTCATAGTAAAGTTGTTATCTTTCTGTGGATTAGACAATTTGCCGAACGACGTTAAATATTGTGTTTTTGTTTGGGCTGATTGTTTTGGTTGAATCGAACTAGAAACTAGGAAGAAAGTGGGATAGAACCGAAATTTTCTTAACAGTATCAATATAACCGCTTAAGCCCAAAAATTTAACAAGATCTATATAAAATAATCTTATATCTTTTATACTATCTAGATAATGAAATTATGTTTGATCCCATTCTAGTATCTTTGAGTTGACAAGTTGGTGAGAACTATATCTTGCAATGATAGCAGAAGAGATATTTGGTCTTGTACATTGAGCAAAATATAATAAATCACTATTGCATTTAAATATGGTTATTTCGGAACAAGTATATTTTTTATCATCTTCTTTCCATGAGAATGAATCTTTCTTGAAATTAAGTGATCTAATAACTATTGGCGTACTTAATGGATGAGAATTGACCATTTTTATTTTTGTTTTAAAAGTTTTTCAATTTATGATCATTGATAAATCTATGTACCATTTTGTTTATGCTCAATTTTCGAACTAAGAAAATATTTTTATTTTCTATAAATCTTTCACTTTAATTTTTATTTTTTCAAATATTCAACAATTTGTTTAATCTCTTCAAAGGCTCCAATTATACTGATATTGTAAACACAGACTACTATAATGGAAATTTAGAGCATGACTTTTTTATGAAAATATATGGACATATAGTATTATTCACATATCATTCATTTATCAAATATTTACCGAGACAATTGTACCACATTCGTCCAGATTATTTTGATGCATATAAGGATTTTTGTAATATTATGGAATATAAGTTCCAAGATCTAAACATATGTGATTCAGATGATTTCATTCATTTAGGAAATTTGATGTAAATCTCATAATCGAGTGAACCATATAATTATAAATACTACATCCATCACACGTTATTTAGTTTTATAGAGATGGTTAGACTTATCAAAAATCAAAATGTGACTGTAATAATTACTTGAAAATAAGTTTAATCATAATTAATTCTAGGTTTTTTTTTTTTTAGAATGCATGAGCAACTAACTATGCTGTGTATCTTTTTTTTTTTTTTTTAATTCGCTTCTAAATAAAAGTCCATTTATAACAAACAAGTTGAGATCTTCTAGTGTTTGAGTAATGAGTTTGAAAATATTTTATTTATTCAATAAGTTCAATTTTGCCTAGGTTGCTTCTTTTTTTGGGATAATCGTATATTTTTTTCATTCTTCCATACTACATGACTCGTGATCATCACATAAAATATTAATTGCTATTATGTATGAAAGTGGATAATCAATAGTTATTTCTTTTTTATTCCACATTTCTTGATAAATTTTATAGAAATCTTTTCGTTTTTCGATTATGGTATTACTTCATTATTTTTTGACTCAGGGAGCTATTAATTTAGGAGATCTCTGCGACTTTTGGAATTAGTTCAATGATTTGCTCATTGCATGTGGTTTTAAGAACCGAATCAATTATCTTTCTTTTTCATATAATAGTATCTTTTAAACTGGGAGGTCTTCCATGCTTTTAGTGTGTTTCTGGAGTTTTATTAGTTATTGTCTTTTTAGAGTATTCTTCTCGAACAATGATCTTTGTTGGAACATTAGCAGCTTGTATATAAGAATTTTTTATTTTTGAACTATCATTAAATACATATGACATTTGATTAGGTATCATTTGTAAATGTATAATTATTTGTACTTCAAGTTCATAGTATTCCAAGTTTCTCTTCGGGAGAAATCTTTTCTTTTCTAAGTAATGGAAAATCGTCTTCATTAAACTTACAATCAGCAAACCAAGTTGTAAATAAATCTCCTACAAAAGGTTCTAATTATCTAATGATGGATGGAGAATCAAATAAAACATATATTCCTAAATGTCTTTGAGGTCCAATTATTGTTTTATGAGTTGGGAGAATAGGCACATATACAATACCTTCAAATGTTGTAAATATAAGACGTTAAGAGAATGTCCAAATAATTTGTAATGGAAAATATTGATTATATGTAGTATGATGAGTATGAACTAAAACACCAACATACAATATAGATGTCCCTAAATATAAATTAGTAATTTAGAGTGCATTAATAAAATTCCCACAATTATTTAAAAGTGCTTAATCAATGTTTCTACTAATTCATATTGAGTAGAATATGTGGAACTGGATATCTTCAATTCTAGATACTTGACAATATTCGTCAATAGCTTTAGATATGAATTCTCTAGCATTTTCAAGTTTTATGCCTTGGATACGGTAAATTGAATGAGCTCGAAATCAATTTATTTATGCTAGTATTTTAGCAAAGCAACATTCCAAGTTGACAATAAGCTTGCATGAGACCATTTTATAGATGTATTAATTGAAACCATAACATAACTAAAGGATTCACTTGGTCGATGTCCTGATTGATCATGATAAATTTAAAATATTCTCTGATTGGAGAACTTATGATTCTCAATAGCATGTGCTTCAATATTTCTGATAGTTGTATAATATAATTCAAATAATGAAATAGATAGTTTTTCAACCAAAAACATCTAACTTGCTTAGTTCAAAATAAGGCAGAAATATTTAATATACTTTTCGTTTATTGTTTCAACATGATAACTGTTAATTCTTATATCTCTAAATCTGAGCAATTTTTTTTTAATGGATTTTCTAGAATATAATACATCTTCTATAATCAGTTTAGTATTATGTAGAAATAAGGTCGTGGTTTTTTCAAAACTTTCTATTAGATTTGCTAGACCTTATATGATAGTTACCTTAACTTGAATCGACATCAATTCTAGAAATTATTTTGACTCTACATAATAGTTTGTGTTGCACTGTCGACTAGGCATATATCTCCCGGTATTTATTGGTTAAAATCTAGAACCATAAAACAAATATAATACCATGGAAAATGAGAATGTAAAATTTATTTATAAGATATAGTTCATCATTTACAAATATGTACAACCCTAAAGCAAAATTTACATTTTGTTCTTTTCACATAAAAAAAATAATAATAAAATAAATAAATAAAATTCATGCTTTCACGTATTAATTAACACTTTCATCACCTATCAAGTGCTGAATCCTCCCATCAAAATCGTCAAAGAAATGTCAAGTGGACCATCATCACCATCACCATCACCATCACCAAAAATATCAACCATATTTATTTCATTATTTTTCTATTTTTTTGTGTTCCCATTTTAATTTCTAATAAGCTTCAAGCACATTCTTAGGAGCACGATAAGTTCCCGAATAACATATGGTGAAACCATATCTATAATAAGGACCATTTTCAAATTTCAGTTGTTCCGGAACTTCTTTTCCTTTGTAATGTTCGAAAATTTGAGTCAAATTTTTATTTGATTACTTTTACTATTTTATTTTATTTTCATAAAACTTCATATCAGAATAAATAATGGTAAAATAAAAATTAGACATACAAAATTAGTCGTAAGTATATTTAATTAGAAGTAAGAGTCAAAATTATTTTTAAATACAAAAAATATATATCATTTTAAGTCAAAATTATAATTTTGCCCTTCTTGAGCGACAAATTTAAACTTTTAAAATGAATAGTTATTTTCTAATTAAAATAAATAAATTTTTAGAGAAATACAGAAGTGTCGAAATTGAGTTTGATGGAAATTAGACTCGAAATTGGATTGGAGCCAATTTTGACCCAATCTAAAACCAAGCTCATATGCGTGTTATGATACACCCACTAGACCCATCTCACACACGTCAGTTTTCTCCTTTCTCTCTTTCACATTTCACTCTCTACACCCAAAATAAACCCTAAGTTTTTATCTTCATTCTCATTATCAACGACAAAAACCCTACCATTAATTGCTCTAACTACCTTCATTAAGGTCATTAATGATTCTTAGTACTCTTAGGATATTTTTAAATCTTCATTTTACAAAGGTAACTTCACTTCTCTCTACATTTTCTTAAATAAAAAAAGGGTGTTTTGCCTTTGCTCTAGATGATTAGAGATTGTTTTTTAGATGATATTGAAGTTTAAACTTGTGCTTATGATTGCCAATTAGGCCTAGATAGTTTTTCCCTCATGTCTCTACACTAGTGACATGCCCATGTATTTGTAAAATTAGTAATGTGTGGTCTTAGATGGTTTTTTATGTTGATTTTGTCACTATTGAATGGTTCCTTAGGCAACCCATAAAAGGATACAATTGGGGTGGAGGAGACCTAGCTTCAAGGCTAAGGAATCAAGGTTTGTAATTTTTTTTTTAAGCCCTGTGTTTGATGTTTGTTGAATATTATAACTTATAAAGTAGAAAACAATGCATTAGAACCATTATTAGGTTCCATGTTTGCCTCTTATGAATTAATATGTTAAACTGAGGAAAATAGTATGTTTGTTATAATTGTGATAAGAATTGGTTGCTTGAATGTTTATATGGATTATTGGTTGATAATGTGAATTTGGTGCCTTGGAACTTGATAAATGACTATTCAATTACATATTTAATGATTTTGTGGGAAATTGAATGAATGGACTCATAATGGTATTAAATGAGCTAATTTGGTTACTTGATGTTGATACCTTTAGTTGGGACTTGAATTGAATCAAAATTGTAAAACCCTAAATTGAGACAGGGTTAAAAGAAATTGAATTGCTACCCATATCACCGATGCACATGTTGTTTTTTGGGAGCTCAGAACTAGAGAACTCCAAAGTTAGACCAGTCAAGTAATGACGTGGAGCTCTGCCACCGCGTCTCGGGTCATCTGAAGGTGGGGGCGGACGGTACAAATTGTATCAAAGTAATCTTGCGACTGCAAGGTGCACTTATGGATGGAAGAGTCCAAGACATTCATCTAGTGGGGGTAAAGATTCTAGGAATATTGTGGGTCAACCACAATGAGGACGTTGTGTCCTAAGGAGGGTGGATTGTAACACCCTATATTGAGAAAGGGTTAAAAGGAATTGAATTGCTACCCATATCACCAATATGCATATTATTTTTTGGAAGCTCAAAAGTAGAGAACTCCAAAGTTAAGCATGCTTGACTTGAAGCAATCTTGGAATGGATGACCTTCCGGGAAGTTTTCTCGGAAAGCATGTGAGTGAGGTCAAAGCATGCTGGAAAGTATAATGGTGGTCTGTGGGGCTAGTGGTCAGCCTTTAGGCCGGTCAAGTAATGACGTGGCCCTACCACCGCACCTCGAGTCATCCGGGGGCGAGGGCGGACGTTACAGAAATGATGATAAAAAATTATGCTAATTAATAAGGATTGGTAATGAACCAAATACCCCTAAACTTGCTTTAAAATGTAGAATGTATGGCATGCCTGGGGATTAGAAATACTTCGATCCATGAGAATATTATGGTTTGTGGGCGTGGATAGTCCACTTATGGGATGATGTCTCTATCTTGTTTTATAGGTTTACCCATCTTAGGATGATGATCCAAACTACAGCTTCGGCATACCCTCATAGTGTTAGGACCATCCTAGTACTTCAATTTACTATAGGATTTCCCACCCTAGAACTTCGGTCCATCTTAATTCCCCTTTTTTAATTGATTATTTGTTTATTAGCACTATTTATAAAACTGGATATATTGTGATTCATGATACTTGGATGTAATTGTTCATGAAATTTACTTATTTGATCAATGAGAAGATGACTAATGTTAGATAGTTAAGTTATTGAATATACATAGTTATTTTACTGCTTATCCTAATGAATATAACTAACTTAAATGAATGAGATATTACTTGGTTTTGTTTTGGTCATTTTTGGATGTTGGTCAACCTAAAAACAAGGCATTTTTGTAAGTTGCCTAACTTGGAACTCGCAAATATCTCGTGAAAAACTCGTTAAATGCCTCTATCAAGAGTTTTCTTCATGGGTTACAAAGCTACAACTCGGCAAGTAGCTTGACAAGGACTACTAGAGTGATTTTTCAAGGCTTACTGAATTAGTTTCTCAGTAAGTAGCTCGGCAGAAGCTCGTTAAGTGCTTCTGAAGTAAAATCTATCTAATTATCGAGCTACAACTCGGAAAGTAGTTTGGTAGTGAGTTACTAAGTCATTTTTATTCAAGTTATCAAGCTATAACTTAGCAAGTAACTCGGTAAGTAGTTCTGTAGTAGCTACTGGAGTGTTTTTAAAATAAGTTACAATGCTTGAAACTCGATATAAGTCTCGGTAAGTACCTCAGTAAGTGATTATTCTAAGTTGAAATTTAATGAGTTACCAAGATCATAACTCAGTAAGAGTCTTGGTAACTAGCCCGGTAAAGTTCCCTGTCCAACTTTTTCAAATAAGTTGTTAAGTCCTTAGATCGGAAAGTGTCTTGGTAAGCACTTTGGAAAGTTGAATTTGGTGAGTTGCTGAGCTTTTAACTCAGCAAATACCTTGATAGATATCTGGTAATTGTCTCGGTCCCAGTTTTCTTTTTGATTTTTCGAGCACTAACTCAGCAAGCAGCTCAATAATGTCCGAGGAACTTTTAAATAAATTAAAATTTTAATAACTTCAATTGCATGGTCTTACTTATTTGAATGATAGGTTTATATGGATGGATGAATTGATTGATTAAAAAACTTTAGAAAGTTTAATAGACTACATTGCTTGCCCGCTCCATTTCCATATGATAATATGTGCATAATTGCTTATCTTTATTAGGGCAAGAAATTTCAAACTAGGTAACGATATCCTAACCCTCGTTTTATTTTATTTTTATTATTTTCTTCTTTGTACTTGAACGGTAATACAGGCGATCGAGTGAAGGTTTGAAGGAGCGTGATGACCTTCAAGATCTCTATTTCAATATCATCTCATCATTTTAAAAATTATGATATCACTTCTTAGCAAAACTATTTGATATTTGTTAACTCTTCTATGTAAGTGGAGAGTAATGATTGTTTAGTTAAGACATTAATTTTGCCTCTTTGGTTTAACTTAAACCTCTATTTGTAATGATGTGAAATCTTAAACTATCTAAGCATACTAAAATCGCTTAAGATGATCAAGGATATTTATACGTTGGTATGGGATGATTACGTATGATTATTATTTACCATTTGAAAGTTATTATCAAATTATCAATATGGTATCGGGCACCATGTCTTGGGTTCCACTGTGTGGTGGTTCGAGGCTACATTCTTTACTTATTCGCATTCTAAATATTTCACGTCAGCAAAACAGATTAACTTGAAAATGTCAATTAAGTTCTCCAAATCAGCAGACGACTTCATTTACTCAAAATTTGGAAGTTAGGGGGCTAAATTGACCTTTCGTGAAGTTAGAGGGTTTACTTAAAAATATAGTCAAGTTTAAGGGCTTCTGAGACTCTTATGCCTTTATAAATTATTTTCTTCTATACCTAAGTGTAATCAGGGCCGTCTCAAAGGATTTTGCAGCCCTGTGCTTGTTTCAAATTAGGGCCCTGATTATAAGAACTACATAATTTTTTAACATAAAAAGATAATGAATCTATATAACAAATACTTGATAAATAACATAAAAATCATTTAAAAAGTTTGTTTGTTGTAGTCAATAAGTTTTTCACCAAATAATGCATATTTGTTCCCCCTGAAAAGCCAATCTGAAAACTAAATAAATAAAAAATTAGTATGATTAATTGAATAGCAGTTATTGTGATTAATATATATTTAACAAAGGAATGATATAGTTATGGACCTTTTTATTTGAACAATGCTAGCCTTCTAACACTCTTCAAAGCAAAATCATCAATCAAGTCTTTATATTTCACTTCATCCAAAAGCTCATTCTCAATGGCTATCAATGCTAATCCATTCAATCTTTCCTGTAGCATAGTGGAACGCAAATATGACTTCAACAACTTCAATTTTGAAAAACTTCTTTCAGCAGATGCAATGATAACTGGAATAGTTAGCAATATCGAATAAGCAATAATTGCATTCAGAAAATAACCCAAACCCCTCAAGAACTTCGAAATATCACTAGGTCCCATTTTCTTTTTAGGCAACATTTCTCTAAGCAACTTCAACTCAACACATAACTATCCCCATAAGAATTTTCATTATGAGTAAGGACATTTTCTAAAAATGTGCACAACACAAGACATCAAACTCAAATCATCCAGTGATTGCAAATCATCCAAGAATAGTCTAGGTTGTATAAATTAATTTGATGAGAGACCAGTGTTGTTATTTTAGGGTTATTGTTAATGAATATGGTTTAGGAACATGCAATTTTAGTCTTAATTAGTTAGATTGTTTCTTTCTTTGTTAGTTTAATTGTTTTGATTATTTTTTTATTTATTTAATCTAAATTAGTTAGATTGTTTACTTTTGAATTTATAATTAATTAAATTTTATGATATGAGTTGTTTTTTTTTTTTTTATCATTTTAGATTTATTTAGTCTCAATTAGTTAGATTTTTTCTTTCTTTGTTAGTTTAATTGTTTTGAAAATTATTGTTTCCTTTTGAATTTATAATTGATTCGATTTTATGATATGAGTTTTTTTTTTTTTTTTACCTTGTTAAATTTATTTAGTCTTAATTAGTTATGTTATTTTCTTTTAAAGTTTAATTGATTTTAATATATATATATATATATTCTAATATGAGTTTATAAGTTGTTTCCTTTTTTGGTTAGATTAATTGGCCTTAATTGATTAGATATGTTACATGTATGTTCACATGGTTGTTGTCTTTGAATGTTCTTGCAACTTAATGATTTTGTTTGGGATGGTAGTTCTTATCTATATGGTGAGATGGGCATGAGGTATTTGAATGTGCTGTGACCTATGAGCAGGTCCTTGGGAGAATATATTTGAAGAAAGGTAAACCTAAGGACAGTGTTGACGGCTCGCCATGAGCAAGCAACAAAGTCATAGTTGTGTAATCGTTGTACTTGTGTGCATGTAATTTATTATTTTCAGAAATTGTAACTTACCTTAAATAGTAGTTTGTTTAAGAAGTAGAAATTTGGTTGGAACCAGAACTCTGATCTCTAGTCAGGCAGATAAAATATGACATTAGAAACTGTGAGTTCATATCAAATTTGTGATGTACAATAAATAAAACAAATCAATGTTAATTATGTCCTGTATTTTTCTTTTTTTTTTTCTAATAAAGTGATTAATGGCAGTGAAAGAAGTTCAGTGCCAAATTAGGGGTCGAATTGTTAAGGGAGCTGTGAGTAAAACGGACTCTGATGTGGCATTTTGAAAAACTTCTTTCAGCAGATGCAACGATAACTGGAATAGTTAGCAATATCGGATAAGCAATAATTGCATTCGGAAAATAACCCAAACCCCTCAAAAACTTCGAAATATCACTAGGTCCCATTTTCTTTTTAGGCAACATTTCTCTAAGCAACTTCAACTCAACACATAACTATCCCCATCAGAATTTTCATTATAAGTAAGGGCATTTTCTAAATGAGCACGACAAGACATCAAACTCAAATCATCCAGTGATTGCAAATTATCAGATGTAAATAGGAAACCAAAAGTCTTTTCATATTCTTCATATTGCTCGAATCTTTTATAAGAGAAGCAATGACTTGATCGACAATGTAAAGAAAATAATGAATTCTAAATGAATCTTCCGCCGATAATGAAGTGGAAGATACATCTGGACTTTCATCAAAATGTTTTTTCCTCTGAATTTCACGCCTTTGAGGAAATATGGGATCAACACCCATTATGCAATGACTTTTGCCTTTTCCATAGTATCATCAAAACCACTTTCTCTATATACCTTAAAAAAAAAAAAGAAATTAACCCCTTTATTTTCTTAATAGCAACATCAATAAGCATATCCTTTTACTGTAAAAACTTGCTAACCATATTAATTTCATTTAATATATCATACCAAATGAGAATTGCCAAAATAAACTCAAACTCACTCAGCTCATTCTTGGCTAAAGATTTAGCCTCACTCCTTATTTTAACATCATTGTCAACATCACCCACTTGAAGTAAAACTTCTTGAATTTCTAGCATTTGAAGTTTAATGGCTTTCACACTATCACGACGACTCTCCAAACGAGTAGTGGACAATGATTTGGGAGCCAAACTTTTTAAATTATCCTTCAAAATATGTCACCTTTTGGTGGAATGTGCAAAAATTGTATAAATGCGCTGGATAATTTCAAAAAAAGTTCTAACTTTTCCACATGTACTAGTCATATCACACAACATCAAATTGAGACTATGACAACCACAAGGAGTATAAAAAGCTCTAGGATTAATATATAAGAGTCTTTTTTGCACCCCTTGATTTTTTCCTTTCATGTTTGATCTATTATCATAGCCTTGTCCTCGTACAATCAAAATATCAAGATCAAGATTTTTCAACTCTTCTTCTAAAACATTAAAAAGGCCTTGTCCACTAGTATCATCAACAACCAAAAATCCCAAAAATGATTCCTCAATGCTCTTGGTGACTCACATCTAGGAAATACTTTGCTTTCTTATTTTTTCAATAATCTCATTTTTTATTGTAGAAGGAAGCAAAAGTATTAACTCATTTTGTATGCTATGACCAAGATAATGAAAACGAATGTTATCATCAGTTATGCGTCTAACAAATGTTCTATAACAGCACAGAAAATGTATAACAAGGCAAATCTATAACATGTTAATAGTAAAGAAAAAAAAATGATGGTGAATGATTTGATCCTTTCATGTGATTTCAATTCTACTCAACAAACTAAACTTAAATTTGATAACTGAATGCTTCAATCAAACTAAAGTCACAATACTACCAATGGAACGACAGATGTGTGCAATGGTTATTGAGTCCTTAAAGAAAGCTCCAAGAAAACTTGTTACCGTGCAGCACAAACAAAAATTAAAGCCATAGACAGCACAACTATCTTCCCTCTAAACATTGTGTGTTAATAATCATCTACACAGACTACACCTCCTCATAGACAATAATTTGAAATAGCTACATTTAACAAAAAAATCAAACAAACCATACACAAACGCCCCTCTCTGTGCAAACCTAATTATTAGAGACCAAGATTCCTTCAAAACCAAGCTAAACTCAAATTCAAATCCAAAAGTCAATAACACCCTACCCAACACAAACTTCATTCAAGAAGAATTAAACAAACCCCTTGTAATAATCCTCACAAGCTTCTCTCAAGAATAAAATAAAAGAAGAAAATCATAACATGATAGATTGCAGCAACATTCAGTGTTAATAATCATCGTCTACACAAGCTACACTTTCGCATAGTCAACAATTTGAAACAGCTACATTTAACAACAAATTCAAACCATACACAAACACCCCTCCTTGTGCAAAGCAAACCTAATTATCAGAGACCCTAATTATCAAAGACCAAAATTCCTTCCAAACCAAGCACATTCAAATTCAAATCCAAAAGACAAAAACAACCTACCTCAACGCAAACTTCATTCAAGAACAATTAATCAAACCCTGCAAACCCCTCTAGACACCGATGTTAAAATTATCATCTAACTTTCTCACACAGAACAATGTGAAGAAGCCTACATTCAACCACAAACTCAAACCTACACAAACCCCTCCCTATGCAAGCCTAATTATCATAAACCAATATTCTATCCAAACCAAGCTACATTCGATTCAAATCCAAAAGCTGAAATTAGTCCAATCCAATCAATGCTCCCACCGAGTCGTGGACTGAACCAAATCCACCTATACTTGAAATCCCACATCAAACAATATATTGTACAAGCTTTTCAAAAACCAATCAAGAAAACAAACACAAAATATAAATCATATATAAATTAACATATCAATTAACATGTTTTGCTAAGATGGACAGTAGAAATTGTATAATAAAGGAGTAAGTAGGGTAAAAAGCAACAAACAAACTAGTTCTCATCTCCAAGTACTATAGGATAAGACCCCTTGGTGATTAAGCGCGGGCTGTTGGCAGGTAAAGATGACTGGCGACAAACCCTTCCATATCCTTCCATATCCTTCATTGCCCCATTCACTTCCCCACGAGCTCCTATACATCCAATAATTCACGAGTCTTCCGTCCTTAATTTCATCCTAAAAAAGCCTACTATCATCACTGTATGACGCTCCAGTTTTTCTTCAGGATTTTCAGGTCCCATAAATATTTCCTTAAAAAAGAGAAAAAAAAATCAGAAAACAGAACCAACTTTGTGAGTTTTTTTTTTCCTTTTTTCCTAAAAAAAATATCCATTAAAAAATATCACATCTTTCAAAACTTTTTAAAAATTCAAAAACTTAAAATTTTAATAATAATAATATGAATAACATCCATATTCGTGTGTATACTTGGAGGCAATAGACATATTTGGTAGGATGGCACTGGGACAGGTCCGCGCAGATCATTGAGATATTAGATCTGCCTTGCCGGCTAGACTGGGCTGACCCAGAGACGGAGCCAAGGGGGGGCCTGTGGGTGCCATGGCCCCCCCAAGGCTCAAGATATAAATACATTTATATACAAATAATGGTAGTAAAGTATTCTTTGACTTGGTGGTTATGTCTTTCCACTCTCAAATGTGAGTGGTTCAAATCCTGATAATAACATTTTTAATAAATTCTTTATTTTATTTTATTTTAAAAAGAATTCCATTTCATATATATAATATATTTTATATTTTCAATTACTTTTTTATATTTTTATTTTTAGTATTATGTTATTAAAATTTATAAATTTAAAAATTAATTAATTAAAAATTATTTCAAAATCACTTATAAAATATTATTAAATTTTATAAATTTAAAATTTATTAAATAAACATAATAAATTATAAATTATATAATAAATATATATTATCTGCCAATTCCATATATTAATAAATTTACATTTAATCCTATAAAAGAGTTTTGTAATCCCTTTTCTAACTAATTTTAAACTTTTAATAGTATTTGATATAAAAAAAATTAAATTTTATATTTAAACTGTAAAAAATTTATATATTTTTTTTAAAAAAAAAAAATCTACAATTTCAAATAGCATAGCATTAATTAAGATAATACTTATATCCTACTTCCTCCATTTTTTAAAATCGCTATACTTTCATATGTACAGTTTTCCATGCTTAACTTTAACGGTAAATATTTTTAATTATATAATTAAAAATTGTGAAAATTTTACATTTAAAATATAGACGTTAAGACGAACAAAATAAGATCACACTTGACTATATTCTTTTCTTATAAATAAGGATTGATGAATAGTATTTGAATAATAAGTGTAACAATTAAAAAAACGGAGGAAGTATTTTTTAAAAATTTACTAAAAATATATTATACCGTACCGCGGGGCGCTGCCCCGCACCCCGTAAATAATTTATCTTATATTTGGCCCCCCTAACCTCTTTGGGCTAGCTCCGTCCCTGGGCTGACCTACCTTGCCCTGTGGTGCGGGGTAGAAGATTTGTACCCATGACCTGTCTGGACTTACATTTATTTATTTTACCAAAAAAAATTTTATATTTTTATATTACTTCCTACTATATAAAAAAAAAATTTTTAAATTCGCAATGATATTTGAGTTTGAAAATAAATAATTTAATAAAATTCATTAAATTTTATTAATTTATTATATTATTTGATACTCAAATAATTTTTTATTTCATAAAATTACATAAATACTATAACGTTAATGGTAATAATTAATTTTTAATACTATTTAAATTATACAAAAATTAAATTTATTTAAATATTAATATTATATTTAATATTAATAGTAAATTAAAATTATTTTCAAAAATTAAAATAAATAATTTGAATAAAAAATTGAAAAACTAATTAACATTGCGGATAGGACGGAACGAAACAAAACACTGCTGAACAAAATAATTTATACCTGACTTATTTTATATACGGAACAAGTCGGATCAGATTAGGACACCTGTCCCAGATCAGAAGAAAAAATTGTCATCCCGATATTTGGATATGAAATAGGCCTCCAATCTTGCAAGAAGGCTGGGATTGGAGCATGAAGCAGGATATTTGATGTTTTTACTGGGATACGGAAACGTCTACTCAACCGTACCGGATTCGAGCATGAAGAAGGCTGCCTCGTAAAATCAACAATCACTGAAGTTGGAAATTTAGCGTGGATGGGAAACAATCCGTTTAACCCGGTTGATAGTTGGAGTTAGAAATTCAATAATTCATTTCCATTTAATTGGGCAAATTTAACCGGCGTATGTTTTCTATTTCTTTTAATGGTTGATTTTTTTATAAGATTTTTAATAATTTTTTATAATATTACTTAATAAAATATATATCATCTACGCTGTGTTTGGCTACATCAGCGTTTTTTTATAATGTCTAACGTTTTTTATAACTTTTAATAGAGTTTAGCATTTTTTAAATAGCGTTTAGCGTTTTAATCAATGTTTTTAATAAATACTGTTTAGTAAACTAGCGTTTTAATTATTTAATAAAGTTTAAATGACGTAAAAGTACATATAAAAATATTAATTAATTTTAATTTTAAAATATAATTTTAGAATAAATTAATTAATTATTTTTCAATAAATAACAAAAAATAATAATATATTTATAATAATTAATTTTTTTCTGTCTTTATAAAAAAATATTTAATTTATTAAAACCAAAATTAAAATAATAAGTTAAGAAATAATTATTACAAAGAATTTGATAAAGAGATTGATTTGAGGTGAATAAGAATAATTTTAGAAAAATAACTATAAACTCTTTGATTGAAATTCTAAACGTTGTTCAAATTAACGTTTTACAAACTCTTTAAAAAAACTCTAATACTAAGATTATAAGTTAGCCACCAAACATAAATTTTAAAAGTACTTTTAGAGTTTTGACTCATTCAAGCCACAACACTCCCTCAAAAACTCTCTTCCCCGGACATAGTGCTAATTAAGTGGACCACAAAACGTATATGTACTGGGTATTAGATTTTTCAACCGGTTTATATGGCTATATAAGCCGATCCTTATTGGCTACGTAGAGACCCATTTATAACTCTACAAATCACTCATATTTTATATTTCCTCTGTTTCTATTTAGTGGCAACATTTGAATTGATCGATTTTTTTTGTGTTATTCTTTATGTATAAAGAAAAATATAGTTAAATGGAGTCTTGTTTTATTCGTTTTGGTATGTATTTTGCAAATATGAAATTTGTATAATTTTTAGTCGTATATTATTAAAAATATTTACATTTAAAGTTAAGTATGGGAAAACGTTTGAAAACGGAGGAACTACAAGACAATTCTCAAATATACAGCCCTACCTAAGACAATCTATAATTATTTCTCAAATAAATTATTTTTTGATTTTTCTCTTTTAATTTATGTATAAATATTTTTAATCTTAAAAATATTTTAAAACGTCCATTATGCATACTCTAAATGCAGCATTCAAAATTCACTTCAGATGTTTGTTTGTCTTTTTTTTTTTTTCCTTTCTGTTTTTTTAAGAAAAAAGGAATTTAGAAGTCAGAAACTTCTTCGCACGGATCTAAAGATTATTTGAAAAAACTACTCCCAAAAATGACAATTTAGTACAAAATTCAATTTCTCACTTGCGTTTTACAGAATGTCACTAATAAAGCTCTCCATGCTATCCAGAGACCGTCGGTAAATCAATTGATACAAGCTTGTCAAAGAAAAAGTGACTTGAGCATGTTGTACTGCCTCAGAGAAAATTATGTGCACCACCTTTACAGTGAGGGAAGAGTTGATCAACTAGTCCAGCTCCACACAAAGTACAAGATCACAACTGTCAAAACCATTCCAGCATATTTGATCCATGTATCTATACGATTCCTCCTCTCGATGAGCTTTAATACCGAGTTCGAAAGTCCCACTGTGTTGAGAACATCCAGAGCTTTTCTTTGTGCATTCTAAATTTTAGAAATAAATCAAAATAGATAAGAGAATATTTTATATGCATTGAGGCAGGCAATACACTGATGTGGATGTATTGACAAGCATCATAATATTTGAACAATACAATGTAAAGTTATCCTCATAGACTCATCACTCAACTCAACACTTCGAATCAAATCTTGAGTCATGTACGGAAGGTACAAGCAATTCTATATCAACTGAATTTAACTACTATTTCATTATTTGGAATTGAAATATCCCCAGTCCGCAGATGCACCAAAATCAATCTTTTTTTTTTTTTTCGTAGAGCCTCTACATTTTCTGTAAACAATCTAGGAGTGCTATATTTCACAACATCCTAACTTCTACAAAGGTATGTACATGCATTGTAATAACAAGAAACCACAAGAACACACTACCAAATGACAATATATGGACACCGGTAACAAAATTCAATTGCTGGCTTTCATCTATTATTCAATTTAAATTACTGCAGCCCCACATTGTTCTATAGTAAATATGTGAACTTTAACCAATCAAGTTAATTCTACATTAAACATACATAAGTGAAACTTAAACCAATTGAGTAACAACTTCTTAAAACTCATTCTCATTCCAATGCATCCATACAAGCACAAACACAAATGAAAAAGTAAGTCCTAAAGATTTAAGATATAGCCACAAGGTAAACCAACTCATCCTACTCTGTATAACTTCATATAGCCACAAACAAGCAAATAAAAGCTATAGACAACCATGACACTATTTTATGGTATACTGAGAGTAACTGAAAGCTAAAGCTGACATTGCATACATCCTCACAAATGCAACTGTGAAGTATACAAACCAATACAAGAATCAGATAAAGAATCAGATATTGTTACCTTAAGGTGTTGTCTTTGTTCAGCATACTTAGCAAGAATAGCAGTTCCAGTAGCAAAAGATTCCTGCAACATTTTAGACGAATTTTTCACTGACTGCATTGCTTGTGCTTCCTCATCAAAGATTCTCATAACATGAGACGACTCACCATTCTGCCAAACAAACATAAGGAGAATAATTTGTTTAGAAAATGAAAAAGGAAATCTCCGTTTCGCAATGAAGAAAAAAGAAAACAATAACGTACAGCTCTTCCAAGCAACTCAGCTCGTTCTCTGGCCTCATTCATTCGTCTCTGATTTCTCAACAAGTACTTATCAAGACTCTGTTTCAACGATTCTGCCTCCTCCGCCACTTGTTCTACTTTCCTGCAACAGAAAATGCGCGTTAAATCAATAAAAGTTGCATTCGCAACATCTAATACGGCCGATTTATACAAGAACATGAAAATTGCAAATGAACAAAAGCAAAGTCGATTCCTATCAAGAAACTATAGATAATTAACAAACTAGGTCATGAAAATCAAGAAAGAGATGATCCGCGTACCTTTTCCAGAGATCACGCTGAGATTTAGCGGCGACGGAACGCCAGAGGCGGTCCATCTCAACACAGAGAGACTGGATCTGAGAGATATCTTTCTTAACGGCAAAAGAGAGTTCCGGCGAATCGAAGCTTCCATTGGATGTGGAGCACTCGAGTCTCTCGAGTTTCTCAACTCCGTCTCTCGCTTTCAGTAACAACTTCTTGGCACTCTGGTGAATCTCTGACAGAGTTCCGCCTTCAACGGCCATCGCTGAGTCCTTGTATTATTTTGATCTCTATGAATTCTTTAGGAATTGGAGGAGATGGACAGGTGTTGGAGACGTTGATTTGGGGCTTTTTTAATTCGGGTGGGTTTCTTTGGTTTCCTTTTTCCAGTTTAACGGGTTTTCTGATGAGGTGGCTTTACACATCTGTTGTCCAATGGTATATTGACATCTCATCTTCGACTTCTCAAAGGAAAATTTTCATCCAAATCCATTAAATTAAAAGGCTAATAAAATACTATAAGGTGTATGGTTAATTTTAGAGATCTCCCCATAGATGATATGACCGTGTAAAATTAAAGTCATAAATGTTGATATTGTAAAATTTTTATTGATAGACGGTATAGTTTAAAAATAGTCATACAGTGATCACCGTCTATTACTATTTCTTTTTAATTTTTAATAGAATTTTAATTAAAATTAAACTCTTGTTGTAAAAATAAAATAGAAGTGGGGTAGAAGAAGACAGTTTAATATTAACCGGAAATAAATTCGGATCAGAAAGTTAATCTGATAATTCTTGGATTGGATCTTGAACGTTGACAACCAAATTGTGAATATAATTGTACAAAGAGAAACAGAGAGACAAGAAGAAATTAAAGTAGAGTGTAATTGTGCAGAGAAGAAATAAGAGAATTGTGTATGTGTTCTTTGATATTGATCTTATATATATAGAGTACAGAGGCTGCACGTGTCTATTTGCATGCATATCTTGCTTGTATGTACTACACATAGAAGTAGGAGGTGGAAATCCACCATGTTCACAACACTCCCCCTTGGATTCCACCTATTGACTGCCTCGTTAAAACCTTGCCAGAAAAACCCAGTGGGATAAAAACTGGACGAAGGAAAAAGAGTACTTGGTGAATCCAATTACAAAAACTCCTCCTGTTAATAACACCCATAATCTAATCTACTAAACTGGAGAGCTTTCGTATTCTGATCTCGTAAACGAGCTTTCAAACGTTGATGTCGGTAACGATTTCGTTAGTAGATCGGCTAGATTATTGCAGGATCTTATTTGCTTCACATCGATTTGACCCGTATTCTAAAGCTCGTGGGTGTAGAAGAATTTTGGGAAATGTGTTTGGTTCGATCTTCTTTGATGTAACCTCCCCGAACTTGTGCGGTGCATGCAGCATTATGTTCAAAGATTACAGTTGGCCCATTCACAGTTTGGGAGATACCACAAGAATTCTGGATATGTTGGATCATTGATCTCAACCAAATACACTCTCGACTGGTTTCATGTAATGCCAGTATTTCAGCATGATTCGAGGACGTGGCTACTAAAGTTTGTTTCGTAGATCTCCAGGAGATCGCAGTACCATTATACGTGAAAATATAGCCAGTTTGAGAACGTCCTTTATGCGGATCCGAAAGGTATCCAGCATCGGCCTAACCAGTCAAACCCAGAAATATCTGGTCTCGTACATTGAGCCAAATATAACAACACATCAATCGCACTCAAATATGGTACTTCAGGACCAAGTAATTGTTCGTCATCATCTTTCGATCGAAATGGATCCTTTTTGGGATCAAGTGTTCTTACAACCATGGGTGTACTCAACGGATGGGCATTATCCATATTGAATCTTTTTAGAAGCTCTCAATGTATGCTGATTGATAAACCAATATCCCATTTGGTTTATGTTCAATTTCCATACCAAGACAATATTTCATTTTTCTCAAATCTTTCATTTCAAACTCCTTTTTCAGATATTCAGCAGTTTGTTAGATCTCTTCTGGAGTCCCAATGATATTCATATCATCCACATAAACTGCTATAATTGCAAACCCAGACCCTGATCTCTTAATAAAGATACATGGACATATTGTATTATTCTGGTATCCTTCCTTAACCAACTACTCGCTCAGGCGGTTATACCACATTCTCCCAGATTGTTTCAATCCATACAGGGATTTTTGTAACTTTATGGAATACAAGTTTCGAGATTTTGATCGATGAGATTCAGGTAATTTCAGTCCTTCTAGGAGCTTCATGTAAATATCAGAATCAAGTGATCCATACAGATACGCAGTAACTACATCCATTAAACACATTTCCAGTTTTTCAGCAACTGTAAGACTTAACAGAAATCGAAATGTGATTGTATCCATGACTGGGGAATACATTTCATCGTAATCAATTCCAGGTCTTTGTGAGAACCCTTGTGCAACCAAACGTTCTTTGTATCTCACAATTTCATTTCTTTCATTTCATTTTCGAATGAATACCCATTTGTAACCAACTGGTTGAACATCTTCAGGTGTTCGAACTATGGGTCCAAAAACTTTCCGTTTATTCAACGAATTTAATTCTGCCTAGATTGCTTCTTCCCATTTTTTCCAGTCATGCCTATTTTTACATTCTTGGATATCACCGTGGCTCATAATCATCATATGAAATACTAATTGCCACTGAATATGAAAATAAATCATCAATGATTGTTTCATTTCGATTCCAAGTCTCTTGGATGAAGTCTATGGAAATTTCTTCATTTTTTGATTCTGGTATTTCCGTATTATTTTCTCCTTCTGGGAGGCTATTTTCAGGGATCTCATCAACTTTTGGGATTTCGTCAGATGTGGTTTTAGGATCCAGATCACTTTTATTTCGTTTCCGTGGGATTGTATCTTTTGAACCAGGGGATCTACCACGCTTCTGGCGGGGAATTGGAGTTTCACTTGCTATTGTCTTTTGAGATTGTCCTCCTGGGACAATTACCCTTGCTAGTATATTAGCAGCTTCAATATAAGACTTGCTTATTTTCGAAGTATCAATGAATGCATCAGGCATTCGATTAGCTATCATTTGTAAATGTAGGATCCTTCGAACTTCGAGTTCACATTGTAGGGTACGCGGATCCATATGCGCCAAAGTTGGAACCTTCCAGGTTAATTCAGATTTCTCTTCTGGAGAATTATTTCTTTTTCCAAGCAATGGAAAATTACTTTCATCAAAATGACAGTCAGCGAATCTAGCTGTAAATAAATCTCCTGTCATAGGTTCCAAATATCTAATAATTGAAGGGGAATCAAAACCCACATAAATTCCTAAACGTCTTTGGGGTCCCATTTTTGTTCTCTATGTCGGAGTAATGGGTACATATACAGCACACCCAAATGTTCTCAAATGTGAGACGTTAGGAGGATTCTCAGATACCAATTGTAATGGGAAATATTGATTATAAGCAGTTGGACGGATACGAATCAAAACTGCAGCATGCAATATAGCATATCCCCAAACAGAAACGGGTAATCTTGAGCGCATTAACAATGTTCGCGAGATTAATTGAAGGCGCTTAATCAATGATTCAGCTAATCCATTTTGGGTATGAACATGCGGCACTGGATGTTCAATATCAATCCCAGATACTTGACAGTATTCATCAAATGCTTTCGACGTAAATTCACCAGCATTATCAAGTCTTATACTCTTAATAGGGTAATCTGGAAAATGAGCTCGTAATCGAGTAATCTGTGCCAGCAATTTTGTAAAAGCAACATTACAAGTGGATAACAAGCATACATGGGACCATCTTGCAGATGCGTCTATCAATACCATAAAGTAGCGAAATGGTCCACTAGGTGGATGAATGGGTCCACATATATCTCCTTGAATTCTTTGTAAAAATGATGGAGATTCAAAACCTACTTTCGTAAACGATGGTTTCGTTATCAATTTTCCTTGGGAACATGGGATACACAGGTCCCTATCATTCAGTAGGATTTTATGATTTCTCAGTGGATGCCCTTCTGAATTCGCTATTATTTTTCGCATCATTGTGGATCCCGGATGCCCAAACCTATCATGCCAAAGCTGGAATATTCTGGGGTCAGAGAACTTCTGGTTCTCAATAGCATGTGTTTTAACATGCCTGATGGTTGTATAATATAATCCAGATGATGAAATGGGTAATTTTTCAACTACAAGCTTCTGGCTTGATTTTCTTGAAACAATACATAGGTATTAAATACCATTTTCATCAACTATTTCGATGTGATAATCATTCATTCGTATATCTTTGAAACTGAGTAAATTTCTTCTGGATTTGCGAGAGTATAATGCATTTTTGATTTCCAATTCAGTGCCATTTGGTAACACAATTGAAGTTCTTCCGGAGCCTTCGATCAGATCTACAGGACCTGATACAGTATTCACTTTCATTTGAATTGGAATCAGTTCTAGAAAATATTTTCTATATCTCAAAATCGTATGGGTTATAGCACTATCGGCTAAACAGATATCCCCATGTGAAGCCATTTCTTGGTTTGAATTCATAACTTCAATAAAATAACACACAAAATTAGTTGAATGGAAATGTAATATCTTTCATTAATATTTACAACCAAAATCAAAATTACATTCCATTCTATTTACATTCTAAAACAAGGGAATACATTCACTTGTAATTAACAGTCCCATCACCAATCAGGTGATCTATCTTCCCATCAGGATCTTCAAAGAAATCGGCAGTTTCCAGATTTGATATGTCGACAGGACCAGTATAACCATCGCCAAAAATATCAGTCATATTTGCTTCATTATTCTTTTCCTTTTCTTGTTCGCGTCTCAACTTTTGATAAGCTTCAACTACATGTTTGGGAGCGCGACAAGTTCTCGAATAACAAGTGGGGGAGCCACATCTATAACAAGGACCACGATTGAACTTTGGTGGTTCCTAAATTTCTTTCCCTTTACTAGAACTAGCATTATTATTATTCCACTTCTGGGGAGCATTTGGATTATTATATGGATGTCCATAATCCCTGTTACGACCACGTCCCTAGCCATTTCTAGATCCTCGACCACCTCGGCCATTACCACATCCATTTCCATAATCATTCCACCGCTCAGAATTACGGCCACGACCACGACCGCCGCCTGGTATAATATGCATTCACTTCTGGGAATGCTTGGGCGCCAACCGGGCGTCTTTCACTATTTTTCAGTAACAGCTGGTTGTGTCTTTCAGCGAGATCTAATGAACCAATCAAATCATCATATTTCAGAAATTTCTTTTCACGATACTGCTGATGTAAAATAGTCTGAGAAGGATGGAAAGTGGTAAATGTCTTTTCCAACATATCATGGTCTGTTTTTGTTTCCACACACATTTTCAATTTGTTCACAATCATGTACATGGCGGAGTTATACTCGCTCACACCTTTAAAATCTTGGAACCTTAAATTAGCCCACTCATCACGTGCTTTAGGCAACATGATTTCCTTTTGGCGATCATATCTGGATTTCAAAGCTACCCAAAGATCTGCAGGATCTTTTATATTCATATACTGATTTTTGAGATCCTTAACCAGATGTGTTTTGATTATATACATGGCTTTACATTTTTCAACCTCAGTTGTTTGCACCTCCTTATTGAGGGTCCCAAATAATTCTTTGGTTTTTAATATTAACTCGTAATCATCACACCATTTCATATAAGTTCTCCCAGAAACTTCCAGCTCGTCAAATTTCAGATTTTTCATTTTCTGCAAAATAAGAACACTTTCTTTAGATTTCCAGAATTCAATTTCAAAAATTTAATTATTCAGCTCGGGTGAATAATATTATCATTTCAAACTTTCCAGATCCACCATTTATTCAACTCAGGTGAATAATGGTATTTTTCCAAAATTTCCAAACCCATCATAATTTTCAAAAATTTTCCAGAACACACAGAAGAAAGAAAACATCATCACCATACACTTTCTGATCTGGAAGATCCGGCAAAGCGGCAACCAGAGAGCATACTCGTGCTGATAACGTGTTGTAAAAATAAAATAGAAGTGGGGTAGAAGAAGACTGTTTAATATTAACCGGAAATAAATTCGGATCAGAAAGTTAACCTGGTAATTCTTGAATTTGATCTTGAACGTTGAACAACCAAATTGTGAATATAACTGTACAGAGAGAAACAGAGAGACAAGAAGAAATTAAAGTAGAGTGTAATTGTGCAGAGAAGAAATAAGAGAATTGTGTCTGTATTCTTTGATATTGATCTAATATATATATAGAGTACAGAGGCTCCACGTGTCTATTTGCATGCATATCTTGCTTGCATGTACTACACATAGAAGTAGGAGGTGGAAATCCACCATGTTCACAACTCTTTTATTATAACAAAAAGAATTTGAAACACATTAAAAATCTAATTAAATAATATAAAAAAGCCGAGACATGTCTATTTGACCGTCTAAAATGGAAGGTCCGGCAAACAATGTTTATTTTAAAATTTGACACGTCAGCTGGACATTCAAAATACACGGTACCATTGGAACTCTACTTTTTAAAATATATTGTTCACGTTGCTGACGTGGCCGTGGAGAAATTGTAAATAGACATATCACTGGAATACTCTTAATCCCTTTTAACACTTTTTTTTTCTTCTTAACCTCCTCTAAAATACTATAAGCTGTATGTTAATTTGATTGCAAACCTCTCTATTTTTTTTTTATTAAAATTATTTTATAAACCATAAAAGTATACAATTATAAATCGATTTTTGATTACAGTTCACAAACATTCAAAAGTATTTTAAAAAATTATGAATAAAAATTTAATTTTTAAAAATTTATTTTGTACAACTTTTTAAAATAAAAACCATTTAAAAAACGATTTCTTTTCGCTATCTTTTTTAATTTTGATTCAAAAATAGAATAGAGTTTTCTTTTAGTTTGGGTTCAGAAATACAGTGCTGATGTGAAGCGTTCGATATGGCGTTAAAAAAATCGTGACATGAATGTCATTATGGTGGTTCGAAATTCACAGGTGAGAAGGGTGATGCATTCTGGCTAACTATTGCCACACTTACTCTCCTATTATAATAGCTTAAGAAGTCATACAAACAACCACCCTTTCTTAAACCTCAGCTACCTTATACATTACTTTCAAACTCCTGAGCATATGCATAACGTGCCAAATGTACCGAACCAGACCCTAGTTAACTTTCATTTAATAAGGTAAAAAGAAAATGAAGCATGCACAGGCAGGAGATAGATGGGTTTTTTTTTTTTTTTCCTTCTCATATTCCATTTCTAGAAAAAAATTTCACATCCAACAACTTAATTTGGAAATTCCATAACTACATTTCATTTTCAGAGATGATAAGCATGATCCATACCAGACACTCAACGAAATGTAGCACTTCTATTACCAGTTGCTGGGAAAGCAAGACGTCTTTTACCTTGTGCCAGTTGTTCATCTGTCCCAACCGCCGAACCCTTCTTCTTATCTCCAGATTTAACAGCAGACCTTTTGTTTTCTTCATTACCCACCGATTCAGCTTCTCCGAATTTTATTTGTTTCCTAGCTGCAGCAAAGTCGTACGGTTTCAGCTCTGGAAAACTATCATCTGATTTTTCAGCTTTTCCATTCTTTTTTTTGTTACTTGCGTTCACACACTGCTCAAAGCTTGTAGAAAGATCAGCAAGTGACATGGGAGGCTCATTTTCTTCTTCGTCCAAAACAGGACCCAATGAATTTTCAACCTGGGATGGCTCGGTGGTTTGCAAGCTATCCTGTTTTGATTTCTCTTCATCTGAATCATCATCTAACTGTATGAAATTTTCTGCATTGGACCTAGAAGCTGAAACTGCAGGATGTTCTTCTGCCTGGGAAACTACTGAAACTTGAGTTTGCTCTTCTGCCACTTGTTTCGGCTGTTCATTGTTTGCTGCAAAAGAACGAAAGGGAAGGTTCACAGAAGATCTAATCTGCTCCAACTTGTTCGCTTCCTGGTCCTGAATGTAATTACAATGCATTAACAGCTAAAATTAATTAAGTATAGGAATTACTTGGAACACACAAATCAAATACAGCACACGCAACCACAATAAATAAGCTCAGGTTAGCAACTACTTAGCAGTGGACATAATTTGTCATCAACATATAAATTCAACACAAGGAAACCCCAGAAAAAGGTACAAGCCATAATCCTCATCACGCGTGATAAGAAAAAACAAAGAAAGCTCAAGAGTCCAGAGGGAGGGAGAAGTGAGAGCAATGAATCAACAAGAACACTAGAAACTGCAGCAAAGCAGGTTCAATTTCCCCAGACACAGAACTATAACCAACTATCCTATAAGCCAGGTAGACCAGATAGAAGGCTAAAGAAATGCATCATTTGCCTTGGGAGAAAATTCAGCAGCAAAATTATTAAACTTTCTTGATTAAGCAAAACCATAGGAAATAAACCTAAAACAGTAAATGAACTCACCTTTTTTTCAGTATCAGACTTCTTCTTTGGAGGGCCAAACAGCGCTCCAAAACCACGGCTTGGTTTCTTTACAGCCTGAACAGTAGCACTAGCAACCTATGGAGGAACAGACATACATTAATATACAGCTTATAACTGTATATCAACTGAAAACGCCAACACTCAATTACCTTTGGTGAAGGATCCGCATCTCTGCTTTCACCGTTTGCCTTCTGGTCCATAGATGGAGTTCCAGAGTCAAGCCTAGCAACACTGCTTCCAGGCTTCAAAGACTCCTTTTTATCCACAGAATAAGGTTGCTGTTGAGGAATTGAACTAACACCTAGAGCACTTGCTCCATCCATGCTTTCCCTTCTGAAATTTGCAGATTTCAAATTCTGGGAAGTACCAGGGCTCAAAAGTTCAGGCTCATCTGTGACTGATAAATTTTCTTGTGAGGCCTGTACAATTAATAATAAATAGAATTAAAGACGGGTAAGGTCTGAACAAGGACGAAATATAACATAGAACTTAATCAGAACTTCATCCATGGTTACTCACAAAACCTAAGCAAATATAGATAGTCCTAATACAAGACTGCCTAATTAGACATTAGTCACTCACAAAACCTAACCAAAAATGGCCTGCCGAATACAAGCCTACAAATTCAGTTATACATTAAGTACTCTCAACAAGCCCATTCAATTTGTTGACTGTAAAAATAGCATCACAAATGATTTCCTTGTAAGACTGTTAAAGACAGTGAAAAGAAGACTTGATTGCATTTAAAATGTTATGAATATCAGGGAAGAAGGCATCACTAGAAGTTTCAACAGATTCATAATTGTTTTATTAGACTGCAGTACTAATATTCTATCAGACATAACAGGAACTGGGACATTTGTATTATATTTCGTATTTTCAATATCTAACTGAGCATCAGACGTGCAGTACTAATCTAGTTCATTGAATAAAATAGTAGGAAAACACTTATAAAATGTAGAATCTTTCACAGACCAACAAGCAAGATGCATATTCCACAAAAACAGAATCAAACAAGAATAGTAATCAACTATTATTCTGGTTTGCGCCCACCAAATCATAGAAAAGATAATTCATGTAAGCAATTAATTCAACATTAATAGGGTGGAGAGTGAGGGAATCGAAAGATCCTCGATGATATATCAACACTAAATCAAGATCACTGAAATGCTAAAAGCAGGTCTTACATCTATGCGTCCCTCCTTTAACTGTTGAGCAGCAGCTTCAAACGCAGCAGCATTTTGCAGAGAATTCCTAATGATGCCAACCACCGTACCAAGATTGCGCTCTATATATGGATGCTTTAATTTCAAAGCTCGACGTAACTTGTTAGGAGTAAGGGGCATCTGTTTGGCTGTGACCACAAAAGAAAAGCAAATCCACGTAGCTGAATAAATAACATATACAAATGTATAAGATAAACAACATTCCATGAAGCCAAACAGGTGCCTACCAATTTCAATAAGTGTTTTGTTTGGTAATACATAGCCAGTGCTCTCATCATCTGCTCGGGCAATAGCATCACGCCATTCACAAAGCCCCTGTTAGCCATTCCAGTAAAATATGTGAGGAAGTGGAACTATGCTGAGAAATACATTCAAACAATCATAACTAAGAGCCAACTAAGCTTAACCTATTGTCACGTTTTCCATGAGTCTCATTTTCAAATAAAAAATAATAATAAAAATAAAATAGAAAAACTTAAAAAAAATCTTATAACTGATAGATTATAGCATCTGAGCATAAGAAAATGTCATTTGAAGCATCAGAATTGCAGATAGAACACTCCTATGACTTAAAATTGTCATGCATATATTATTCACTATGAAAGATGGGGATAGATACAAAAGAACAACTTACTGAGACAACCGCAAGCTGGTGAGCATTTAAACCAGCCGACTGTAGCCTATATTAAGATAAGGAGTAGAAAAACTGATTAATATCCATTTCAGTCAAGAAGGTAAAAAAATATCATAGTTGAGAAAGTAGGCAGACCCGTATATATAGAGATATGAATTTTCTGTTAAAAGTTCTTTCTCATACAGCTGCATACATACATCATAACTGCGCTTGTACACCTGTTTTAAACAAACAGTTTTCAGCATAGCAAAATCTCATTTCATAAAATAATAATAATAAACAAATATTAATCATAATAAAACATGCTAAGAAAATAACATTAATTTCAACAATTATTTTCTATTCTTTAACAGGTTAGTAAGGGAAAAATATAATGTCAACCACTTCTCTATTTATGGTAGCATTTTACATAGTTGTTTCCCGGAAACAAAAATTAAATGAAAGCAGTGTTTTGGAGTTATTTTCGGTTCCTGAAAAAGATGCCTTTTAAGTTAAACAAAAAACAATATTAACATAGAAAAAGCGAAAAACATTTCTAGAAAGAATAATTTAATTTATAATTTTAATTAACTATTTGCACGTATAATTATTTTTTTAATCGCCAAAAAATATGACAATTTGCATGTTTCAAAAATTTATTAATCTTTTTTGCATATTAAGAAATTTTAATCATACTTGCACTACAATATATAGAAACTGTAGTGAAAATGACATTTTATAATAATATGAAACTCACTAAAATAACTAAATTCGGCAAATTTCATCACTAAGGGAGGAATATCAATGTATTGAATACTTACATATATTCTATAAGAGAAGAAAAGTTATATGATAGTTTCCGAAAATAATTATTTCGATATAAATGAAACAAAAACAGCAAAAACTAAAATCAATTAAAGGATTTGAAAGTAGGAACTTTTTATGCATTAGAAATTATGAAGATTCACACAGGCAAATTAAATCTAACTTATTAAACTCTCATAGTTGGAAATTTAATATTTGAATGCGGAGATCAAATATTAATCCTATATAAGTTGATCCAAAGCTAGTAAATGAAGAAGGCTGCAATAGGGCAACTAGTATAAAACTAAGTGGCTCCTCAGAATAATTATCCACTAGTTGATTTTCTTTATATGTATTCACCTTTTTTTCTCAATTATTGTTAAATTTGGTAATGATGTGAGATTGATTTGATGATAAAAATAATATTTATGGGTCCCAAATTTAAAATAAGAAATTGTGCAATGATTTTTCTTTGTAAACTTATCAGCTGATAAAACAAGTTTAATTTTAGTCATCAAAAATAAATTTGTAATAATACTCACCCAAAAGCATGATATTGTGGTTACATGTCAAAGAATTATGATTTTTTTCCTTAGAACCTCATATGCAATCAGTCAAAAAATATATATATACAGTTTTGAACTATCACGCATATAAAGGCAAGAAAGAAAAACTACTTTGTCTTGATCGCCAGAGAAAAAAGCATATTAAGTTTAAGTAAATAATAATACTAATAAATAAAAAAAGAATATAGTACCTCAACCAGAGGAGCATCAGCACTCTCTGACTCTTTAGGCATAGAGGATAGTTTTATTTTCATCAAATCATATATATACAACAAATAGTGTGTATCTTCTCTGGCATATCTGCCATTGCAAGTAAAAGCTATTAGACTACAAGATGGAGTACATCTAGACAACCATCACACCTGGTAACTAATAGATGATATATGGTTGTCAGAGAGATTACTAGGATAATGAGCACTTGGAATCGCTAAATTATGTGTACCTCATCATTTCTTCAGGAAGAGGTCGCAATCTCCAATCTGCATTCTGGTACCTGCAATAAGTTGAATGCTCATTTGAGTTAAGAACTGTAAACTATAACTTAATACTAAAGTAAGGAAGAAAATAAAAATCTTCTAGAAAAAAAGCAACTCACTCCTTGTTGGCAGCAACTTCACAAAAGTGCTGCAGAAGATACTCCAAACTATTTCTCTCCAATTTTAGAACTCTTGAGGCCTGAGGAAGGAAGAGAAGAAATATCACAATCACTTTGAAAAACCAATATATAAATATAATCAAAATAAATTAAAAACATCATCGAGAAACCGTCATAACAAGGAATCATGATATGCACCCATCAGAAACACAATTAACAAAAGTTTGTGAAGCCAGACTTTAAATAATCAATAGTCATATATATATATATATATATATATATATATATATATATATATATATATATATACATACATACTATTCTTGCGGAAAGAATGTGTAACTGACTTCCTAGCACAATACAGAACTTCAGAACTCTTAAAGTACTAAGAAGTGTAGAGAATGAAACCTGTCCAGTGTCAAACATGTTGCAAATATATATGCCGAAGTCCCTTTGAAGCCAGACAACATCCCGATCTGCTCCATGCATAACCTAATTAATTAAATTGAATATTATCATAAAAATGTAGAAAACATTTCAGAAAACCAGAAATAGAGTATCTTGAAGAGCTTAACCTTTTTCTTGGTAGGGTCTTTAAAGACTTCTCTAAGATACGGGCCAACATGAATGCGAAGCTTTAAAGTGTCTACCACAAAATCCTCAGTTCTGGTAGAAATTTGTATCAGGCAGGTCATCCCTTGAAAAGACCGATATTGATTATGTTCCAAGTCCACCTATGAAAAGAAAAGACAAGAAAAACAAGACATTTTCAAGGCTTAGTTTACAGTGAGAAAGAAAGAGTACAGGATGGTTGCAAGCTAAAGGAAGAATAAACCTACCAAAAAAATTATCCACCGAAGCTTATGTTATTATTTATTACTTTTTAAGGCGTCCAAAAATCATATCGAAATCAAATTGAATGACATCTAAAGCTAAAAGAAACTTTCACCGTTTATAACCTCATTGTAAGTCTTTTTACATGACTCGGCAAGTAAAATTTATGAACCTAACCTCATCCTATTTTGTTAACCTTCAAACGCCATTAACATAACTACCTCTTGAAAAATAAAAAAATAAACGACATATAAAAGATAAACAATTGAACCAACAAGTAATCCTGAAAGAGTCATTATATTATATCATCAGTTAGATACTCAAAGCAGTCAGACATTACCGCAAATTCATTAACATTTTGCAATTTAGCAGCCAACTCCTTCAAATCCCTAACTTCTTGAACCATCTTGAATGGGGTTTCCTCAATCGGTGGGGGTTTTACAGGGTCAACATCTCCTACTTCTTTATCCACAAAATCAAGAACAGAGAGCTTCTCCTACACAGTTGATCAATAAGTATCAAACGATTCCAGACCAAACCAAGGAAACACAAAAACACCAAAAGACTAAAAACTAACCAGAGGATGAATCAAACGCTGGCCATCATCAGAGCGCTGGAGCCAAACATGTTGAAAAGGCATATTAGAATTATTAACAATTATATTATACTCCTCTTGAGGTCTCTTTATAGTCGCTATATGAAACGGGACCTTCCCTTTCTTATCCTTCACTTTAACGCTCAAAGAATCGGCGAGACTGTCAGACCTCTTCTTCTTCCCAGAAACCAGCTGGAAACCATTATCAGTCTTTTTCTCTACATCATCCACCGACATATCGAAGCTCTCAAGCGCCTCGTCGTTGACGTTATTGAGCCAATCGTAGTTATCGTTCACGTCTTCCTGAACCGGGTACTCGATTGGCCTTGTCCAAATTCGCGATGAGCCGATGGACTCAAGCGCCGAGTCTGAAAAAGCAGTGACTTTCCGGATCGGAAGATTGAATTCGGGGAAGTTGTAGTAGAAGTGAAAGTCTTTATCACTAGGGATTGTTCGAGAAGATGACGAGAGATTAGATAGAGACGTTGTCAGGCTCTGCAACGACTGCGCAGCCTTCTGAGCTCGCAATTGATCGTCTTGATGACTCATTACCACCACCCCACCGATCGTTTTCTTTTTCTTTGTAGAGCTTCCGCTTCCAGTTGGTGTGGTGGAAGTTAGGGTTTTGATTGAAGGTTAGGGTTTTGAAAACCAATTTTATTTCCTTTTTTATTTTTTTTTATTTTTTCTGTTTTAATTGCACTTTGACACAGAACTGGCACTGTCTTGTATGCAGTTTGTTTGAATAGTTTATGTGTTCAACAGTCACGTGTCACACATGCATATCAGTTTTTCTTTGCCATGTACATATGTTGTGTTATTTGTGCATGACTTTTATATTTCATGGATTATTTATTGTTATTGTTATAAATCTCAAAATAAATTATTAAATATATAGGATTTGAGAATAAATCAGATTTGTGGAGGATTTAAAAATAAATGCAAAAATGATGACCATTGATTTTGATAACGACATTAAATAATACTAATATGAACACTTTTGATCATGTGCTTATAATGAATAAATCAGATTTGATATTAATGGTAAAAGTAAAGAATCGCATTTGACCATCACCTCAAAGTTTTTAAGTAATTTTTTATAAATTTCGGCAGTATATTCGAGAGAACAGGATAAAAAGTGTGATGAATTATGTGTGAGCAAAATTTATGAGACTTTCAATAACCATTTATGATAAGTCGAAACTAGGGTGGGGATATGGGTTCTCACACCACCAGTTAACGCGAAACGAAATTATGTGGTCGGGTATAATCGTATCATATTACTAAATTTGTTGTACTGTTTAATCCATTTAATAATCTTGTCGTATTTGTATTGGTATAATAATATTACTGGTTGATTTATTTGTTTACGAAGGATATATATAATTTTAAATTTTGATATTTTATTTATAAATTTTTATTAAATAAAATTAATTTTTATTAAACATTTGTATCAACCCATTTAATAATCCGGTTAACATGTCAATTTGGTGTTGACGTGTCGAATTGAATAATAACTCATTTATTAATTATGTCATCATGTCGTGCTCATGTCAACTCATTTCTAATTGTGTTCGTGTTGGAAGTTCACAACTCATTTAATAATCGTGTCGTGTTCATGCCGTGTCAAGTTAAACAATTTCGTCTTCGTGCGAGGGGCAACACAACCCGTGAACCCGTTTTGTCAGCTTTCCTCGAAACAAAACATTTAACATTAATCAACTATGTCTCGATTTTTATAGGTCACTTTCCCAATAACTTATAGCTGCTTCACATAGTATCCTCTAATTAGGGGTGGGCAGTTTAACCGACCCCGACCCGAACCGGCAGGTACGGTTTTAAAGTTAAAATTTGATCGGTTCGGTTTTTTAAAAAATAAAATTGGTTAATTCGTTCTCGATTCGATTTTGATGTTAAAAATTGGACCGAAACCGAAAACCGAACTTAATATTAAAAAACATATATATACATTCATCGTATTAGGTCCACAACCACTTTCCCCTCACGTTCTCTAACATCTCAATTTTATCTCTCAGAAACCTTAGTCGTCATCAAAGACTCATCATTTCACAAATCAGTAACAAGTTAAGAACTATCTGGCTTCTCTTTGCCGCTTGTATTTGAAAAGTCAAGATAAATCAGTGACAACTATGTGACTATTCTATTTGCCGTCTGCTTACAAAGTCAAGAGGGATAACGAAGACTATCTAGCTTCTCTATTTGTCGCCTGCGTTTATAAATTCAAGAGGGATAACGAAGTTCAGTAACAACTATTTGGCTTCTATGCCTGTGTTTGCAAAGTCAAGAAGGATAACGAAGACTATCTTGCTTCTATATTCTCGTCTGCATTTCCAAAGTTAAGAGGGATAACGGAGTTCTCAAGTTCCTTTCTCTTTTTCTCTCTTCGTGATTTGTAATTTTTGTATGAAGTCATTGATTGTATACGATTAGACTTTAATTGTTGATTCAGTTAGATGATTTTGAAGGATAAGGAAAGGAACTTTCTTAATTGTTCTTTGCCTGGGCAGGACAAATTTTGATTTTTCATGTTGTCATTTGAATGTGCTGCTAATTTCTGCACAAATATTCTGTTCGTAGTTTTTTATTTATTAGACAAGATCATCTGCACGAATATTCAGTCTGTAGTTTTTTTATTTGTCACAAATATCCTGTTTGTATTTTTTTGTTTATCACGAATATCATGTCTGTAGTTTTTTTTTGTTTATCAGACAAGATCATCTTTGCTGCTAATTACTGCACGAATACTCTGTCTGCAATTTTTGATTTATTAGACAATATCATCTTTGTTGTTGTTTGATAGTAGTGATCATTCATTGTCATTGATTCTAATTTTGTGATTGTGAAAGTTCATCTAATCGATCGTTTTTAACTTCAGTTTTCATGTTTATCAATTGTATTCCTGAGATGATCTTATTATAAGTTTAATGCTGCATTTGCCACCACTAATAATGTTTATTCCTGAGATGATATTACTATAAGTTTGAATGAATTTGACACAATATAATAACTAGTTTTGTTTAAATCAGGTGGCTTATATGTAACATTCTGCACTCCCAACTGCACCTGTTATCCTAATTAGTGACATTTTAAACAAATTATTCATTTTGTATTGATACGTATGTTCTTAAGTTGATTGTGTTAATTTTTTTTTATGTACCTCATATATTTGTCCTACTTTTTTTAATTGTTTATCGGAATATTTTTAGTTTACTAATTTTATTATTTAGGTGTAAAGTGTAAGATATTTATTAGAATTTATAATATACCTTTATGGTAAAAGGGATCTTGCAATCAAGTTAATCCACACATTTAAGTTTCATTTTCAATTAGCACAGGTGCAAGCAGAACTAATAATAATCTGCAAAAAAAATCACTGTTTCTTATTGTCAGCCTTTAAATAATTAAATAAAAAACAAGCAGCAAAACTCTAGCTCGGTGAACCATTCTTACCATAAACCCCAATGGAACTCCAACATTGTTAACATGGAAAAAGAACTAAATATGTAAAAGTCTCAACTCCATATGTTCACATGTTAGTGTTTATGAAAATAGGTGGGAATTCACTTATGGAGTTAGATTATTTTAGAATGGCACTCGAAGGATAGGCTAATGTTTATAAGACATCAAATGAACTAAAATTGAACCTAAGATAGAAAATAAACCAAGTAACTTAAATCTATTAGGAAGTATTTGCATTCAGAATTTCAAATGTCAAATCGTATTTGCATTCAGAATTTCAAAGGCCAAATAGTACATGAGCCAGGTGAGAAATAGAAATAAAAACCTATTCCATAATATACATCCATAAGAAATAGGCTTAAAATAAATCAGATTTTTTTCCTGATTTTTCTTTTTTTCTTTTCAGATTTTCTTCTTCTTCTTCATTTTTTAACTTTTTTCTTTTTTTCTTTTTTAATTTTTCTTCTTCTTCTTTTCTTTTTTTTTTTCTTTTCAGATTTTCTTCTTCTTCATTTTTTATCTTTTTTTCTTTTTTTCTTTTTAATTTTTCTTTCATCTTCTATTTCTACTTTTTTTCCCTCTATACATCATAGAAACAATAATAACAATAACAAAAATAAATAAATTAATCTCACCCAATATACATATAAAGAGGCTCAAAATCTAACAATGTGAAATTTTGACCAATGAATTTCTTCAGCATCTACTAACTTAGGACTATTATCTATCGTGCAACATAATCAGTTCAAAAGGGTCGATGAAAGTTCAAAAACTGTTTTCTCCATCTCTCCACTTACTCACAAAAAATGTGAGAGATTCAAAATAAATGCACTAAAACATGTTTTATCTTTTCTTTAGGTATCAATATTGATCAACTATCTTACCACAAGGCTTCGCGGTGAATCACCAACAAGTTTAAGCCTTAATTACCAGAGAAATATGCAATTTTCAACAAGTAATTTCTAAAGCAAATTATACACAGTGCTGCAAGCATATATAAATGTCTTAAGGCACGCAAGAAATTAAGTCTCACCATTTAAACAAGCTCTTTAATCACAAAATTATTTTGCTGGGTGATCTAAGTAAAGCACATAAACATATTATCCCAAAGGTTGCAAGACAGAAAGAAATAAACTAAAAGAAATACAAAAGAAAAACATAAGTTAAAAAAATAAATAAATAAATAAATAACTAAAACTACTCCTTCCCCCACCCTTGAAATCTACATTGTCCGCATTGAACAAAATAAACACTAGAAATAAAATAAAATAAGTAAATTAAAATAAATAAAAGAAAAATAAAAATAAAAATTGGAAGACAAGTAAAACTTCCCTAATCGAAAGTGGAGGAAGGTGTGACAATGCTCACGGAACAGTTTCTCGCCGCAGCTGCTGGTTTATAATTACGTCCATCTTCTCTTCTAGACACTTCATTTTAGCTTCAAGACGCTGCCAACGATCATCCTCCCCATCGTGAGTGATCTTTGAGTTATATGTGGGCGTGACATTATTTCTACTTGCAACAATAAAACGTCTACTCCCCTCCTTGGAAGTTTCTATCAATTTCAGAGATTGCAAACTGTTTAAATCCAAAATTGACATGTGACAACCAACAGTGAGTTGAGAACTTTCTAAAACACCTAGGTCGGAAGCAATCATAGTAATTGTAAAGATTTAATAATTTGTAAGAAGTTGTTGATTTATTCATTCACAACCAATACTATATATACAATGTACAAGAGATTATATCAGATTCTAATTTAATGTAATAGTCGAAATTAAAGATTCTAAATAAATGCTATAGCCTAAATTAAAGATTCTAAATTAATACTAGCTTAAATTAAGGGATAATTACAACAAAAAAGGAATGTCAAAATATATACTCTTACATCCCCCCGCAAGCTCATGATCGGGAACGAACATGCAGCTTGTCACGAAGAGTAAGAAAATGATGATTGCCAACAGCCTTTGTGAAGATATCAGCGGTCTGATCAAAAGACCGTACATGCCGAACTATAAGAGCGCCAGATGCAACCTGTTCACGAACGAAGTGGTAATCAATTTTAATATGCTTAGATCGCTGATGAAATACTGGATTGGCACAAAGAAATGTGGCACTCAAATTATCACATAGTAAAATAGGCGGCTGCGGAACAAGGACAGTCATTTCCTTTAGTAATTGTTGTAACCAGATTAACTCAGTAGAGACAAAGGCAATGGCTCTGTATTCAGCTTCAGTGCTAGAGCGGGATATGGATTTCTGTTTGCGAGAAGACCAACTGATAAGGTTACCACCAAAATAAATGACAAAACCATGTTGTGATCTACAGTCATTAGGTCTAGAGGCCCAACCAGCATCAGAAAAGGCAACAAGACGAGAATCACTGGCTTTGTGAAGTATTAAACTAGATGATATTGTGCCTTTTAAATACCGCAAAATATGCTTTACGGCGCACCAATGAGTTTCAGTAGGACTATGCATGAATTGACAAACTCTGTTGATAGCATAAGGATCTCAGGTCTCGTGATAGTGACATATTGTAAGGCACCTACAACGCTCCTGTACAAAGCCGGATCAGAGAGAGGTTCACCAGAAGTGACAAGGCGTAATCCAGGTTCAGTTGGGGAGGAAATTGGTCCAGCCCCGGACATGTTACTACGCTTAAGAATGTCATATATGTACTTTTGCTGGGAAAGCTGAATAGTGGATCCTGTATAAGAAACTTCAATTCCCAAAAAATAATGTAAATGACCAAGATCCTTTAGTGTGAAATCCCGATTAAGAAGTTGAACAAACTCATCAATAAAGATAGCATGAGAGCTAGTAATAATAAGATCATCAACGTAAATGAGTACATATACCACCTGAGATCTATGCTTTTTAATGAAGAGAGAAGGATCGGAAACACAAGCATGAAATCCATGATGAAGAAGAGAGCCAGTAAACTTGTGAAACCAGGCTCGAGGAGCCTGTTTGAGACCATATAAGGCCTTACGAAGCCTACATACATGATTTGGCCTATCCGGAGCCACAAATCCTTGCGGTTGATCCATGAAGACTGTCTCTGTAAGATCTCCATTTAAAAAAGTATTATTTATATCAACTTGACGAAGAGACCATCCATTAGTTATCGCTAGGCTTAAAACAAGACGAATGGTAGTGGGCTTCACAACGGGACTGAATGTATCAAAGTAATCAATTCGTGCCTCCTGATTGAAACCTTTTGCAACAAGGCGGGCTTTATAGCGATCAATAGTTCCATCAGACTTCCTTTTGACCCTGTAAATCCACTTACAACCAACAACGTTAGCTCCCGAAGGACGAGGTACTAAGTCCCAAGTCCCATTTTTCATTAAAGCATCAAATTCAAGCTGCATTGTATGCTGCCAGTTAGGGATCTTTGAGGCTCGATAAAAAATTTGGGTTCAATTGAGGCTGTTAGGGCAGCAGGCAATGGATATTTTGTGTTGATGAGGGTTTTTGGATTAAGAGAGTGAGTTGACGACCGAGTGACCATCACATGAGTGGAGTTATCCGGTGGCCGAAACCAGGAGGGTGCATTCGGGTAAGGTAGTAGGGGAATTGTTTGGACCGATGTAGATGATGGAAGGACAGATGTTGGGATGTTGAGTGAGGCCGGACCATCTCCCGTCTCTAATGAATACGACGATGAGTCTAGTAATGAGGAAGTGGACGCATCGGAGTGACTCGACAAGAGAGAATCGAAACTAGACATAGAAATCAATTATTGTTCCCCAGAACTAATGGGCACATGATGTGAAGATGGAGATACTGTAGATGCCTGTTGGAGGATAGATAATGGAATGGGCTCTAGAGAGTTTGGTACAGGTGACTCGAGAGAAGAGGAAAATTTAGGGTAGGGAAAAACGGATTCATCAAAGACAACATATCGAGATACATAAGTTCTAGTGGTAGGGACATGAAGACACATATAGCCCTTATGTTTTGAACTATACCCCAAAAAGACACAAGGAAAAGATCTGAACTCTAATTTGGTGTTGTGGTAGGGTCGTAGGAAAGGATAACAAATACACCCAAAAGACTTAAGGAACCCATAATCTGATTTTTTTCCATATAAGCACTCATAAGGGGATTTATATCCTAGGACAGGAGTGATTGTTCGATTGATTAAGTAGACAAAAGTATGAAATGATTGCTCCCAAAATTTTATAGGAAGATAGGAGTGTGCAAGAAGAGCAAGACCTTTCTCAATAATAACCCGACACTACAAGAAAAAGGGGTATTGGCAGCTGCTGATGTTAGCTGTTAATATAACAGCTGCAAAACCAGCTGAGAAAATGGGAGCTGTTAAAAGTCAAATTTTTAGCAGCTATTTTTTGCCAGCTGTTAATAACTTTTAGCAGCTGGCATTGCCAGCTGCTAATAACTTTTCGCAGGTGGCATTTTCAGCTGCTAATAACTTTTGACAACTGATATTGTCAGCTGCCAAAAGTTATTAACAGCTTTTATTGTCAGCTGCCGATGTATATATTTTTTTTAAAAAAATAAAATCTATATATAATTAATATTATTTCATATTATCAGAAATAATAATAATATTATTATTATTATAAATATTAATTACTACATATAATATATAATTATATATAGATTTTATAATACTTTTAATTACAAATAATTAAATCTATAACAACATTAATATTAGTTCATCAAATTTATTAAACATGGTTTAATAACCAAGCACTTGCATAATCTAATACTTCTACCCTAACTTCAAGCTTTTCTCTTCCACTCCATCTTCACCCACCAAAATTTTCACCCTCATAAATCATTTAAACAATTAAATATGGTAATAGTTACAAAATAAAATTAACTTTTACAATACTTTAAACATTTGGTTCTAGATACAAATTATTAAACAATAACACAAATATTTAGAAATTAACTTAAAAAATAAAAGAAATATCAATAAAATAAAATAAAAATTACCTCAAATTTATGAAAATGGAGTCATCCAAGTTGTTTTGAAATTAGATTAAAATCCATTCTAAACATTTTAGAATGATAATGAAGAAGATGAGGAAGAGAGAATATTAATACTTAAAAGAGAAAGAGAGAAGATTAAGAGTTGAACAATAGGATTGAAGAGAAAATGAGAGTCAAGTTGTCTTCAAATAGGTTTTTTATTTTTTTAGCAGTTGTTCATGCCAGCTGCTAAAAGTTATTGGCAGCCGGCACCAACTAAGCCAGCAGCCAAAAATTTTGAAATAGGCGGGAATTATCCCGCCCATTGAAAATATATGCAGCCGACTATTTTGAGTCAGCTGCCAAAAGTTATTGGCAGCAAACATTAAATGAGCAAGCTGCTAAAAGATAAATTTTACATAAAGAATTGGCAGCTGGCCTTTAAAATGCCAGCTGCCAAAAATTATTGGAAGCTGTCAAAAAAGGGGCCAGCTGCTAATTACTAGCTGTTAAAAGTCAAATTTGTTGTAGTGCGATTACGTCTTTCAGATGATCCATTTTGTTCAGGGGTATAAAGACATGAAACTTTGTGACGAATACCACATCCTTCAAGGAGTGTAGAAACATTACGATACTTACCACCCCAATCCGTTTGAAATGATTTCACATGAGTAGAGAATTGTGTTTGGATTAGTTTGAGAAACAATTCAAAGATAGAATAAACCTGAGATTTACTAGAAATGAAATAGATCCAAGTGAACTTGGTACAATCATCGATGAAACTGATATAATAACGACAACCAGTAGTAGATGCCTCATGAGAGGGGCCCCACACATCAGAATGAACTAAATCAAATGATTTGACAAAAGACTTAAGACGACGTGGCAACGGTAGTCTGTGGCTTTTACCAAGTTGACAAGAACCACAAACAGATGCCAATTTATTACAGGACACTGGTAATTGTTGACTCGACACTAAACGACGAAGGATTGATTCATGAGGATGAGCGAGGCAATGATGCCAACACTGGAGAGAGGTTCGTTTACTAAGACAAGCAGTTGGAAAACTACCAGAGGAGGAAGACGCAGCAAGATGCGGGAGACGGTAGAGGCCATTCTCAACAGTTCCTTTGAGGAGGATCTGTCCTTGCAAGTTCTTAACAAAGCAACAATTCGGGTGAAACTCAAGATAAACATTATTATCACGAGATAATTTTGAAACACTCAACAAACTTTTGGCTATTTTTGGAACATAAAGGATATTATTTAAGGATAAAGGTTTGGTAGTAGATGCAACAGAAAGAGTAGAATGCCCTAAATGAGTAATGGGAAAGAACTTACCATCCCCAACCATGAGTCGATCATTACCTTCGTAGTTGGATTGCAATGTGAGATTGCTAAGATTAGGAGTGACATGATGGCTGGCCCCAGAGTCAACAAACCATGGATCACCAACGTCAGACGGACTATTAGCAGATGTAGTAAACACTGACTTACCAGCCGTACGTATTTTTGCTGCCGCATTGCGATTGGTGAAAGGAAATTCCTTTAAATTTAGACGTTGATAGCAGTTCAGCGCCTCGTGACCAAGTCGGTTGCAGATCTGACATTGAGGCATTGATCGTTCACCAGTAGAAACTTTGTCCGCATAATTACCAGAGAACCGATTGGATCGAAGGTTGCGACCACTAGAGCGATTGGCGACATTGGCAGAGGGTAGAGATAGTGAGTGATTATCTTCTTTAAAACGCTGCTTTTCCTGAAGTAAAAGACCAAGCAGTTCATCGGATGACAAAGGCTCAATAAGCATAGATAGTGCCGACCGAAACGCCCCATATTGAGAACCAAGACCATAAAGCAGATAAAAGTCAAAATCAGCCTCTGAAATATCACACATATAGTCTGATAAGGAGTCAACAAGGGCTCTCTTTTTCTCAAAATAATCAAGGACGGACAAAGACTCCTTTGTCATGGTTTGTAGTTGTTGTCGAAGGTGCATTTGGCGAGCACCAGTCTGCGCATGGAACGTACGCGCAAGGATGCTCCAAGCTGCAGCACTTGTAGAAGCACGAGCAACCATGCCAAGTAAAGGAGTGGTTAAGGTGGATCGAATCCATAATAAAACAAGACGATCTTTCTTAATCCAAGAAGTCAGATTTGGATTTGGGATGACACGTTCGGAAACGGCAGTCTCGGGGTGAGCAGAATCAATAGGAGGAATAGTCGGGATGACCACAGTAGGTGGCGGTGGACTGATGTCGGTAAGGAATGGATCCAATCCATAAGCCTCCAAAGCAGAGCGGACAGTACTGCGCCATAGAGAGTAGTTAGAGCGATCAAGACGAATCTCCAAGTTGGGAAAATGAAAACTCTGATGGGAAACACCAGAATCAGCGGAAGCAAAGGCAAGAATGGAAGTGGAGTCTGTGGTACAGGATGAAGTTGAAGACATGATGGATCCTTCAGGCTCTGATACCTAGGGATGGCAATGGGTCGGGTTTGGGCGGATCAAGTCAGACCCGAACCCGAACCCGTTTGATTTTAATTAACCAAAATCCGACCCAAACCCGCCGCGGGTCTAACGGGTTCGGGTCGAATTTTGACCCGCGGGTATGGATTGACCCGTGGGTCGATCCAACTATTATTTTGTTAAAAAAATTTGTATATAATTTTGTATTTTCATATAAAAAAAACTGTACAAAAATATACATATAATTTTCGTATTTCAATATCAAAAATTCATATAAATTTATAAATAAATATGAAAAACTATATGTAAAAATCTTTTTTAAAAATCTGTATTTTAATATTAAAAATTATATATGAAAAAATTGCGTATAAATATGAAAGCAGCTATTTAAAAACTACATATAAATTTATATATAATTATGAAAAACTTCATGTAAAAATATGTATTTAAAATTTATATTTTAATATTAAAAACTACATATAAAATTGATAGAATAAAATTTTTTTTAATTTATTTTTATTTTTCATGCGGGTTCGGGTTTAGACCCTTACCCAAACTCGATATGGATCAACTTTTTGGACTTAAACCCGACCCATTGACCCGTTAACCCGAATCCGTTACGGGTAAACGGGTCGGATATCCAACGGTAAACGGGTCGGCGGGTCAAATTGCCATCCCTACTGATACCATGTAAAGATTTAATAATTTGTAAGAAGTTGTTGATTTATTCATTCACAACCAATAGTATATATACAATGTACAAGAGATTATATCAGATTCTAATTTAATGTAATAGCCTAAATTAAAGATTCTAAATAAATGCTATAGCCTAAATTAAAGATTCTAAATTAATACTATAGCTTAAATTAAGGGATAATTACAACAAATAAGGAATGTCAAAATATATACTCTTACAATAATGAATGACCCTAAAATTAAAGGTCGAAGCCTACTAGTCGACAACATAGATAGAAATTCAACAGCTAACCAATACCCAAAATCAGTTTTTTTTTTTTATTTTCCATGCACCACAAAAAGAACAACTCAGACTTAGACACAAAATTCATGTCATTATCTCCACCTGAAAGTGAAGATGTAAGAAATCTGTGAATGTATTTTAAGTGCAGAGATGCAATCAAATTCTCTTTGATAAACCTGCCTTAAATTCTAATGTATCATCACCGGTCAATTCATGAAAAGCAACTAATGGATTAAAATTAGCATAATACCCCATAGAATGTATCCCTATCAATTACAACACCTAATGCACTATAAAATTCAGTTATAGACATAGAATAAGACTTATTCAATAGCTGAATTCTAACAACATCAACAACAATCACATTCACAACTTTTTTCTTATCAAACTCATAAGATACATAAAACTCATAAACTAACTCATAATATGCAGGGCAATTTATAGTAAGTAGATGAGACCATCCAATAGCAACAAAAACATCTTTAACCAAATAAAAAAATATTTAATTGCTTCGTATTTTTAGTGTGAAAAGACTTACCTGAGATTAAAGGCTTACCTTTAATCCTGTCGAATTGTTTTTTTTATGAGTATCTGTTGTAAAGTTCAACCGTAAATATAAAGGTGAAGTTACTGTTGGCTGAGGGCGTGGAGAACGAACTGGTTTAATTGGACCTTGCTTCTGCCATTTTGTTGGAGGTTCCCTAATAGGTTCTTCTGCCTCTATATCTGAATCAGAACTGGATTTTGAATGTCATTCTTAATCCGAATTGGAATCTGTGTCCGTAACCGTTTGATAACGATGTTGGCTAATATTTGGAATTCCGTCTTCTACTGTAATAGTAGCAGTATTATGACATCGGCGGGCCCAGCTAGCAATGGGAGTAGTGGCTGGAATAAATTTATTGATGGCTGGTTTCTTAGATTTAGAATCTGGAACAGCTTTGGAAGAACGAACTGAACCTAATTTAGTAGTACTGATTGGCTTGGAATTGGTGGTCAGAACGGATGCTACCGGCTGTCGTTTTAGTTTGCTCTATTTGGAGGAAGTAAAGATGGCAATGGGGCAGGTTGGGGCAGGTCATTGGAATATTGGACCAGCCCTCCCTGCAGATTGGTTTGACCTGCCCCGCCCTGCCCTGTGGTGCGAGGCAGAATGTGCCTTGGGGGACCTGCCCTGCCCGCGGGGACTTGCTTTGCTTTATTCTAAAAAAAAAGTATTTAAACTATATTTTTACGTTGCTTCTTGCTTTATCAAAAATTATATTTTTAAATTTACAATACTATTTGAGTTTGAAAAATAAATTAATTTAATAATTATTACTAATTTATTATTTATTTGATATTTAATTAATTTTTTTATTTAATAAAATTACTTAAATATTATAAATGTTAATGAAAATAATTAATTTTTATTATTATTTTGATGCTACAAAAATTAAATTTGTTTAGATATTTACATTATATCTAATAGTAACAGTAAATTAAAATTATTTTAAAAAACTAAAGATGAAAAATAAATAATCTGAATAAAAAAATTAAGAAACTAATTAACAAGACAGTGCGATCCCGGGGCGAGGCAGGGCACCAACTAGATTTGGACTTGGGCTGCATTGCATGCGGGGTAGGGGCAGGGCGGCCTATATCTGACCCATTTCATGTATGGGGCAGGTCGGGTCAGGTCAAGACACCTTGGGGTAGGGCAGGTCTGTGGGTCAGGGTAAAAATTGTCATCCCTAGGAGGAAGTCCTAACAGGTTTGGATTTAGCCGGAGGGGTGGACCGTGACAGGTTCTAGCTATTGCGGTGATTTGTGGTGGTTTACTAAAATAATTATGGTGTGAGTAGAGCTGTGTTGAGGTGGTTTGGCGTTGGGATGAGGCGGGAGGTTTAATTTTATCGTCACATTTTTGTCAGATTTATTGTTCTTAGTTCTCTACGTTAATGATATGATTATAACTAGCTATAACGATGCAGATATTCGAGATTTGAAAATTCTTATTATATTCTATGATTGCAATGAAGGATTTAGGCTCATTTAGATACTTGCTGGGCATTGAGATATCTACTTTTCCATCGAGGTACCTATTATCTCAATCAAAATATGCTTCAGAAGTAGTTGATCATGGTCGCATGACTAACGAATGTGTAGTTGATACACCTTTTGAGCTCAATGTCAAACTAGATCATTTGGACGACACTGCTCTTCCAGACCCTACTTTATATCGTGAAATAAATGGTGCATTAGTTTACTTAACTATTACTCGACCTGACATAACTTATGCAGTTCACCTTGTTAATCAGTTTGTTTTAGCTCCACGCAAACCTCATTAGGTTGTTGTCATTCGTATCCTCTGTTGTATTCGTGGAACCTGATTTCAAAGCTTGCTAATTTTTTATTCGAGCTAGTCTTACATGCTTATTCAGATGCAGATTAGGCTGACGATGTTTTTTATCGCAATTCTACCACAGGTTATTGCATTTTCTTCGGTAATAGTCTACTTTCTTGATGAAACAAAAATCAAAGCATATTCTCTCGTTCTTTAGTAGAAGTTGAGTATCGTGCTATGACTACAACTGCAGGAAAGATTGTATGGCTTTGATGGCTTCTAGCTAAACTTGGTGTTTCTCAATGTAATTCAACTTCAATGTATTGTGACAACCAAAGTGCCATTCATATTGCCGAAAATCCGATCTTCGATGAATGAACCAAACATCAAGATATACGTATGGCTGTCAAAAATACCCGATCCGATCTAAACACGTTTTAACCAGGTACTTATGAGTGGGGTTTTAGGCGAAAAATATAATTTGTTCGAGTCAATGGGTCAGGACTAGATCAGAAAATTTAACCTCGACCCGCCTCGTCCCGTACCCATTAATTAATCACAATTATATTTGTATACAATGTCATATCATAATGTAGCCGCTTGGTTTTCTATTCTTTTAACAAAATTTTGTACTATCATGCATTGTAATGATTTTAGAGAGTATATAAAGTTAGAATGATATTAACAAGTATCAAATTTTAAGCATGAGTCAATTTATATAGTTATATATGTTGCTGATGTATATATTTTTAAATGCTTTATACGATTATCACTCCTAAATATTTGATATTTGAAGTATTTATATGTAGTATGTTACTTTTAAGTACTTAATATATGCTATATTTATAAAATTTTAAAATATTATTTTATGGTTGGATTGAACATATAGTTTGGACCTGTTTGGATTTCTGGTTAGATTTAGAGCTAGTCCAAATAAATACGGATTGAGTATGGAACAATGCTAACCTGCACCAATCTGATCCGTAACATGCTTTAGATATACGTCATCAGTTTCTCTATGAAGATCTAACACTTTCAAATATTCTCTGCACTTTTCAACTTGCGTAATTCTTGATTAAAACTTAAAAAACCTCATACTATTAAAAGATTAAAAATTACAAAAATTTATACTATTAAAAGATTAAAGAAAACCTCATACTATTAAAAAATTAAAAAAAATAAAAAAATCTTCACTTTTAAGCAATTTTTTTTAATCCATTTGGAGTATTTTCAGCTAGTAGGTATTAAAAAATAATAATTATTTATATTTTAATTTAAAAATATTGTTGCATTCCTCTGTTTTAGAGCTCAGAAACAGGTCGATCCGTCCTGTAACTGATTGTGGTTAAACAAGTTAGTCTTTACGGCCAGGTCATTTTATGGCCATTTTTACTGTGTGGACTGATTTTTAACTAACCCTCGTTTGATCAACGAGCTATTAAATATTTTTTAAGAAATAATTATAGAATAAATAATTTTATATTTATATTATTTAAATTTATTTAACCAGTTGAAGTTTAATAATTAAATTTTATTATTTTTGTGATTCATAATTAAATTAATACTTTAAAATTAATTTTTAAATAATATAGAATATTCTATTAAGAGATTGTCTATAAAATATATATATATATATATATATATATATATATATATATATATATAAACAGATTAATTATAATATTATATAATTAATTATATAAAATATATATTTTTTAATATTATAATTAATTATATAAATATATATTTTTTAATATGATGGGTCATGCTGAATTATGAATCCTAATGAATCATCAATCACCATCAATCATCATATTCACAAAGTCTTCCGCAGCATATTTGACACATAATACTTCAGATTTCGGTCACATGCAGATTTAGACATGAAAGCACTTAACATCTTATTAAATTTTGGTGTACAAAAGTCTGTTCATTACAATCAAAACAATCATGTATGAGAAAACTGTATCTATCCTTGTGTTGTTTATTCTCTGAAGTAGATTTTTTACACTCTAGACGAACATATGGCGACTACTTTTGTACTGATGGAGCTTGGTAATGAAAGTGAAACTGCAGCTGCAAGCAAAATCTATTCAGAAGACTCAGGAAATTTGTCCTCTATTCGAACTGGGATGACTGGAATTGAATCCCACCACTCTTTTAACCGGCGATTGCCTTGTTCGTTCTGCATGAGCTTCCCTACCTTTGAGTTCATAACAAAACCATATAACACACCAGCCATCAGAATGAACTTGAATGGAATTATAGCTAATACCATCGCCATCACTCCCATTCCAATCATTACTGTATTCGTATGCTGCATTTCAATTTGAATAAGTTTAACAGTGACTTTTGGTTTAGTTTATTACAGAAAAGGTGTTTAAAATGTGTACCTTATGCGCCTTTGAGATCAATATGGACCATATTTTGAGAATTGTTATGTTTGCAACTTGCAGCATCTCATGAACTGTAATCAAGCTGTGTTGAACTGAGACAATGCTGTCTACTGTTGATTGATCAGATGCAGTGTATACTACTATTTCGTTGTATCTGTCTTGTAGCCGCTGCCTTCTTGCTCGAACCATCCTCTTTATTCCCCAGAGCAAACCGGCCGCTAAGGCCTTCCCTACCCACTCCCTAAACAGACACATTTTAGTTAGGTTACCAATTCGCATCTTCTAATTACTTTTGATACTTAAGAATATGGTTGGTTAACTTACTTGTAGATAATGAGTGTCAACACAACAATCATCATAAGGGTAGTTGATGGCTTCTCCCAGGATAGAACTTCTTGAAACCATGGCAATGCACTTTTAAGTGGCATAAGAAGCTCCTACAAAATTAAGTCATGCAAAGCATCTATTGGTAACCAAATTTGCATACAGCTAAAGTTTACTTGTAAATAGATATGGAAGAAGAAAACTTACAATAAAGACAGTAGCAGTGTCACTCATTCCCTCCTCTTTCAATACTTCAGTGGTGGATTTCACCATATTGAGTTCCTTTGCTTCTTCTCGGGTCTGATTAACAGCAGTTTCCAATGAGGTGGGAGAGCTATCAGTTACACTTTCTAGTTCATCAGTCACCACCTCATCTGTGTCAATAGTGGGGTTGGTTGGGACCAACAAATTCATATTTCTTAGTATGGAGCTGCCACTACAAGGATGCCCTGGATTAACCTTTTTCAGACTATCAGCAAGTTCACCAAGTACAAAATCTCCCTTAGGAAGCTCATCGTACAAAGCAAAAATCAAGAATTTTGTGGGATCAGGTGGTGAGATTCTTAGCATTTCTCTAGCTGCATGAAGTCTTATTATGCTCATAATTGTCCTAGCATGCATCTCCCATGCTTGCATCAAACAAGTCACTTCGTACCGCAATAAAAATTGGTGCATTAACATAATCTCCTTCGTGAGAGCCAGCCAATGGCCACGTCTTGTGGAGCTTGTTAATTCTGGAAACTCTAGCACAATCCCCTCTAATCTGGAATATCAGAAAACAACAACTACAAATCACATCATTAAGATACAAAAAAAAAATTCAAGTAACAAGTTGTATTCAAATATCATCAGGACAATCTATCATCATTTAATAAAACGAACCAGAGGCATGAAAATTGCATCTGAATTTGTCACATTTATATAAACAATTATATTCATCTCAATTACATTAGTACTTATCCTTACAATTCAGGGGACTCATAGATTATGGCTTTGTCAAAAAGTGGAGCACCCCAAGGACCTGTAGCAGCCGGTTTAATACTATGTTCAATATCCTTGGAAAGGTCTATCTTTATTGCCTCTTCGTAAGTTATAGCTCCAGAAGCCTCAAAGTAGAGAGCATAGTTCGTCAACGTAAGCCTACCTGGAGAAACAAAAGCTACATATGATTAGAGCTTTCAGAGAACTACTCTATCTAGACAAACAATGGATTAAAAGACACAGTTGACTACATACAAAGCTCATAAAATTAGTTTAAAACTAACCAGGCCAACTTGTTTTTCCAATATGCCGCACTACTCTCTGCGAGCTAGCTGTTCCCTCCACATGCAGAATAAACTCATCATCAGCCAGTTCCACACCTTTTGGAGTTGCTTGCTTTTGCAAATGTTTAATACATCTAAGAATATTCAAATAACACCAGAAGAGGTCAATTGCACACATATTCTTAATGCTTAGTAGTATCTCTACAAGGAAAATACTATAAATAAGTCATTCTCCATATAGTTCCAATCCACTTTCATGATATATAAAGAGACAAACAGAATTTAAATTTGTTAAAAGGGAAGCTGGTGAACATTATAGACGGAAGCCTCACTTGTCAATTTCTTTTAAGAATATGTCGTATGCCGGAAAATGTAGTCTGTTCCCTGTAGGTGCAGTTAGAGTCTCGAATGTAAATCTCCCATTAACAATATCTGCTACTAAGGGAACTAATGATGCCAGCCACACAAATGCATCTTCTCCAACATTTCGCTCATGATCAACCTAGCCCAACAAAAACCAATAACTCATAAGACTTATCACCATTGACACATATTTTCAGTTTGAAAACTTACAAGCAAAGGCATGAGGTCTGTATAAAACAGAGAACTTTCATCCAGTTCCGAATTATCTTTCAATGGCCTTCCACTATCCTCTTTCTCCTTTGCCATGTACTCCTGCAGAAATTACATTACAAACACAATTCACTCCTCTTACACACACACAAATGCAGCTATTGAATACAATGCGGGTGTCTTAAATCATCTACAATTGCTCACAGTGAAAGCCTCATCATCCTCACGGCTAGGCGTCTCCCAAGCTACCATCATATCAAAAGTGATTCTACTAAGCGTTCCATCATTAATCTTCTCTACTATGTTCTTACATAGGTCAGCTAGAGTCTTTGAACTACAATACTCCACCAATTTCTGTGAATAACCACCGCATTCCGGCTTCCACACTGCTTCAAATTCCTCCACCAATTTATCCACCGAAGTGCCTAGTCTCCTGAAAAACAAACAATTATTTCCATTGTCACAGAGCATGACACCAATTCCATTCACATTAAGTATTTATACCATAAACATACAACAAAACCTTCAAATTAAACATATATGTCCTACAAATTAATTTAGCACGACAATGAAGCAATCTAAAAAATCCATGCTTTTCGCATAAAAGAAACACATAGAGAAATAAGAAGGGAGAGAGGCGAGTACAAGGCGCAGGTGTGGAGGAGGTGGTTGGAAATGGAGGACAGGTGCTTCTTATTCTTCTGCATCGTCGATGATGATGAAAATGGAATGTTTAGAGTTTTGTTAATTGATGTTTGAAATGAAAAGAAGCTATAAATGAGGAAGAGAGAGAGAGGTGACGTGTTTGTTTGTGGGAGTGCCACGTCATGGTAATACCATGCATGCAAACACCTGTCTAATGATCGCTGGTGTTGGGATATGCATAAAATCTGCCGCAATGCATATCATGCTCTCCTTTTTAATACTGCTTCCAATAAGATAAGCATGTTGTTGATGTTGGCCTCCATGTCCTTTGTTTATTTTTTTTTTCCTCTCGCTTAAGTTATGATGTGTGTTTGTTTATTTGTTGGTTTATTTACTTTATACACCACAAAAATAATTTTCTAAAAAAAAATATATATGTTTTTGCAATGGTAAATTTATTTGTGAGATATTTTGAAATTCACTTATTATTTTTATTATTTATTATTTATTATTTTAATATAATTAATTATAATTTATGGTAACATGATATGATTATAATATTTAAAAATAATAAAAACAACCCATTCAAAATAAATATCACGGCTAGATAATAATTTATATTTTACGTGGATGAATCGTAAAATTCGCTAGTGGAGCTCTTTCTTCTAAAATATGATTAAAAATAGAGGAGTATTCCAATACATTAATATCACTATTTCGTTCCGTAACTAACATATCCATATAGAAACTGACATTTTTCATATTGTTTTATAATTCTTTCAATTTTAGTGCATGCATCAATAATTCTTAACATACATGGAAACCTTGTTGTTTTGCTATAGATAGAAGACATTAAATATCATGTTTGTTTGACGTTGTTAGGTATATATATCATTAAATATGTAGTTCACACTCCAAATAAATTCCTTTAAAAATTCTCTCGTTGTTGATCCGCCTATATCAACATACTCATCAACTGAATCATGAGCTTTTCCATATGCTAAAAGCCTAATAGTTGTTGTGCATTTTTGTAAAGGTGATAATCGCTCTTACCCACTACATATGTTCTTTGACTGAAATATGGATATTGACTTTCTAAAACTCCAAAAATACGAAGGAATAAGTCTTTCTATATCTGAAACCTCTGCCGAAAGACAATAGGAGGAAACACACATACCGCATTTGGTGGAAAGTAATCATTGTAAAGTCTGATGTGTCATTTCTTACGATTTGTGTTGATCGTAGGTCGTTGGTTAGGTGCACGAGAAGATGACCCGACATCTTCATCAAGATTAATAGAAGTCCACTTATCAACATCTCTAACATCTTGTCATCTGTATTACCGGTCAACTCATCAACTACTATTACCTTTATAATTTAAACTTGAATACATTATTTCTAAAATGTTTTGAGAAAAATATATGGTTGTTTCAATTCTCGCACTTTATTTATAGAAAAGATTTTAAATTTGGTAGTTGGAATAGTTCACGGTTGAATAGTAAATATAATTATTATATGTCAGCATTACATTCCTCTGCTTTTGATTTTAATAGTTGAAATAGTTCAAGTGTTGAACAGTTAATGCTATACTTATATGTCAGAATCACATGCCTTTACTTTTAATTTCAGTGGTTGGACTAGTAAGTGCTTTTAGCATTAAATTACATTACAAAAATTCATTACGATCATAAAATGCAATTACACAATTGGAAATACCATCACAATATAAAGGTTACATACTCAAGGTAAAAATCAAATACTCTAGTACATCATCTTTCATATTTATTGCAAGTTTTTTTTTGTTAGCCAATTCTTGTTCTTTTGGAGATAGTAGAGATATGTCCAAATTGAGGATTTTCTCATCAAGCTTAAGCTGTCACCTTTTTATTTTCAAGTTCCAACAATCGATCCATTCTCTCTCTTTGAATATCCAATCTTTCTTTCTTCATTTGCACATTCTTCTATTCAGATGCATCTAACTTTTGGAGCACCTTTTCGAGAATTTTAACCTTTTTATCTTTAAGTATGATACCTTTTTCTTCCCTTTTGTCTTAGCACCTTTAACACTAATTGGAGTTTCAGGTTCTTGAATTTTCTAAGTCAATGGGGGCGTGATTCTGAGATTTCAGAAGATATGTCACTTACAGATTCACTCATTATTGCTCATTTTACATATCTTATAGTATCATCGTTAGAACCCCATACACTTAGCCATTTTGGTTCATTCTTCAAAATTCTCCACTCATCAAGAAATTGAAAATGTATTGCCATTATTTGAGGATTGATAAAGGCCTATCTAACTATATCATCTTCAGTAGTCCCGCTATGCTACAGTTGCTTAACCCGATTATAATTAACACCGAAATGTTGAATTTTTGTAGACATCTTATTCTATAGTGTGATTTTCCTTTGCTTCATGGCCTGGAATTTCTGCTCTTATCATTTTGATTTAACAGTGCTGCAATTTGATCCCATAGTTTTGTGTTAGTTTGATCAATTTTAATAATGGCACCACAATTTTATGTTAGTTTGATCAATTTCAATAATGGTATCTTCATTAACTTCTAACCAACATTAGATGAGATTTAAGTTGTCTTTTGTGCTCCATTTGACATATGATTTACCACTATCAAGGTGGGTTATGTTGTTGTCATCATCTTCATTGACCATATCTATGTGATATTTTCTCATATTCATTAGATTATTGGGAGATGGATTTCCAGAATTCTAAGAGTTACCACCAGCTAGCCTGGAAGATAAACTATAGTTTTGATAATACGGAAAGTCATGACCAGCACCATCTGAACCAGATGAAGAAAGGGTAGTATGGAGACAACAGATATGGAGTATTAGGGTTGAAATAACCCTGATACTGATGGGGAATGGTATTTTGAACATTGGGAATGTGAATTTGGAGATTCTTGAGATTTTGAGTTTGATGGTCCATGGGGGAATTTGAAATTTGGTGTGAAGTTAGGCTATTGTTTAAAGTTGGGAGAGTTTGGATTCATTTTTCGAATCTAAATATGACAAAAACTATTTAAAGAGAATGAAATTAGGAGATTTGTGAATACAATTTGGATAGGAAATTTAAAATATAAAAAAAAAATGAATTGGAATGTTATGAAGATAAATAACATTGATATGGGTATTTATAAGCAAAATAATAATTTTTTTGATAATATATCAATAAAAACGGTCATATTACAACAAATATATTAAAAATGATCGTATACATTATCTAAACTACTCATGACCATGTAAAATTAAGAACATATAAATCAACGATATTTCAAAAGAAGACTAATCAAACCTATACATTCTCAATAGTAACTTGTTATATATATATTTTTTAAAATTAAAAATAAAATAAAATATCTTCAAATTATTAATCAAGTAAGACAAAAACCATTGTCAATATCATTTCCGGGTCCACTTGCTACACAAAGAGTTTTGAATTGAGAGGAGGTGATGTACACGATACAACCACAATTCAACATGAGTTACACTTTCTAATTTATACTTGGTAGAACTGTATTTCTATACATGATAATTAACATATAAAAAACAATCAAACCATTACTACCACACTCTCTGTAACACTTAATAACTAACTATAAAAACCTTCAGAATGAGATCTATTAGTCCCTACATTTGCCTCAAGCAGAATCAAAGCAGTTTAACACACAGGTTGAAAGCAAAGTATAAAAAAGATTCCCTATTTAGAAGAACACCTCATTGAAAATGAACCAAATCGAAGAAATCCTTTACATTTATAGGGTGATTGACATCGTAACCATTGAATCACATCTGGATTCAGCTTCTAACTCATATGAGACGACTTTATTAGATACTTCAAGTCACTTTTGTCGAGAAGTGTGTGCCACTCAAAATCTCAAAGTTATGCAATTAAATAAAAAAATTTAACATCATGATAAAATTAATAGAAACCAACATAAAGGTAAAGAGACACCCACCTAACACATGTATAGGTCTTTACTGGTATTGTGATACTAAAATCGATCCCTACTAACACTTTTCTACTTGTCAAGACTTTTGTCACCGATGATACATAATGATTTGAGAAAATGAGAAACAAAAGTTAGATTTCAAAGTAAACTTAGGTTTTCATTGATTAATCTGTAATGATTACCTGGCAGTAAGAGACCAGACTAAGAAGCAAAAGAATCTTATCTGGAAGCTTCATGACTCTGAAAAGAGAGATGACGTCTTCATGTACTCCATTTTGGTAGAGTTTAGAAATCTTCAACGTTGACTTTTTGATTTCTAGACCATCCTTTCCGCATTTTCAGAGTGATTCCTTAGAGTGAAATTGATAGTCACAATGATTTTAATTATTTTATTATACATACATATATATATATATTGATATTGATATTGATGGTCAGAGATGATGAATGACATGTAAGAAAATTTGGTGAGTGACACATGAAGAAATAGGGTCAGGTGTAATGAATGATATGGGAAGATGAAAAGAGAGGGTCATAAGTGAGGAATGGTAAGAAGGGGAGAACAGCTCAGCTAACTTCTACATATAAGTTTTTAATTTGTAAAATATCTAACAAATTCAAAAACATCGATTTTGGGCATGAAAAAGAAAGAATTAAGAGAGACAAAAGGAAAGAAGTGATGAACATTTAGTATGAGAATATTCATAGCATGTTTTTAACTCCTAATGGGAAAATATCAACAAAATTCAAAATCCTCCATTTAATGAAAATAACGAGGGGAATGGAAAAATAAGGAATCACGTGATAATTACTTCCATAGTGACATCTCATTTGTTGTGAATCCACATAGCTGCCACATGAAGGGTTTTTAAGACATTATTTTTTTTTGACAAAACATGTTTGTAGATTCTCCTTTATATATATATATATATATTTGATATGTTGAAATGATCCTTATATCCAATATTTTTATTGGAAGTATTATATTTATGAAATTGAATCATATATTGATTTATTATCAAATTAGAAATATTGCTACTGTATTGCATTGTTATCTTCATTATATAGATTATCATGGTGATCAGGTCCACATATCGGGTCCCATAAGGCGGATGTTCGACGACACATAACTTATGATGTTAAGGGGCTTTGTAGGTATAAATTTAAAATATCAAAGAACATTGGAGACAGATAAGGTTGGGTTAGCATAGTTTCAACCGGCTCAATTATGGTTTCATTAATTTAGTCATATTGGCAAGGACTCGGTTAGTTTAAGTATATAATTACTTTATATCTTGAGCCACCTCAAAGTAGTAATATATATGGATAGCTCTCCAATCTAAGGTAGACAAGAATATAAGAAGCATATGTGGAGCAATTCTTACAAAAATTGACTCGCGTGAGTGAAATAACATTATATAATAAGCGTGAAAAGAAAATTATTTATGTCTAATTTATCTAGATCAATATGTCATGATAGTGAGGTTCAACGACTAATGGATCTTGGTTTTGCAATTAATTTTAGTAAGACCCTACAATCAAAAATGTTAGACCAAAATAATTACACATATAATTCACTAATCATGAAATGCCCACTTAAGCCAACTTTGAGTTGAAGCTGATTGAATGGTTGTTTAATAGTGAGTCTATTGCCCCAAATTTATTAAACTCATTTGGAAAGAGATGGTTGAAAAAATAACTATAGGTATTTGTTGTGATTGTGATGAACCATGCAATCTTAACCATTGATGTAAGCAATTATTCTATATCAAAGTTGACAACAATTTAGATATAATTCATTCTAGGGAATGGACCATTATTCTAAATAATTTTTTGGTTTTAGCTGGAGGAAAAATTGATTCTCTAGATAGGAAGATGTTACAGATCTTTATATCTGATAATAAGTTATTAGGTTTATTTGTTTTCATATTAAAATAGGAAATAATCTTAATATTTAGGAAATCAGAATAAGAGTTAGGTTACTTATTTCCTATTAGAATTATAATTGTAGTATATTTAAATGTCTAGTTTTATTAATAAAAGTAGATTGAACAAGGTTTTAAGTTTTAATTTCCTGCGATGAATTAAGTTTATGAAAAATAGGTAAGAAAAATAAAGACTTCAAAGATGATTGGAATTATTCGGTCAATTACCCCTTAACTCCATCCATTGTAAGAGTGATTAATAATATCTTTTAAAATTATTTATCTGTATCTTTTTAATTATAAATTTTCAAAAAAAAAATCCATTTTACCATGCAAGTTAAAACTTGAAGAAAGAGAAATTGTATTAAAAAAGAAAATTCTAAAGTTTTTATATTATATTATATATATATATATATATCATTTTAGCATACATTCCAAAATTATAAAAAAGAAAACTCTTCATCTTTTTAAATTTAATTAAAATATCTATAATTGAATAAAATTACTATAAACAATTAATTTTGACGGCATAAACAAAAAATGAAAAATACTAAAAGCATTTTAAATTTTAGTTATTTCACTATTTCACCACCTGTAAATGTTTTACCTTCTTGTTAAAACGAACTTTAAAAAAAAAAATCTTTGCATGACAATAATAAATAATTAATAAAAATAAGCATAGACACATGAGGTCAAAATTTGAATGCACCAAATCAATTTAGAAAATTTTTGTTTTTCAAAAAGCTGGAGCAAACACCTTAAAATGTTTCAGCTGGTCTGTACGATTTGACCAGATTGAATTGTCGTGGACTTTTATTTATTTTTAAATAAAATTAAATAAATTTATATGTACATAACATTAATATATACATATATATATAATAAATTAAAATTATTTAAAATTAGAGTTAACCATTCAAATTATATTTTATACTAAAAAATATAAATGTATAATTTAATTAATCTATCATTTGTGGTGTCAAATAAACCATAGCAAAATTATAGGGTTAATATTCTTGAGAAAAACCCTAAAATTTACAAAGCAGTATAGTTTATTGATTAAAGAAGTTCCATCATTTTCTATTCGTCTTCCCCATATTTACAGAGTATTATGAGACCCTGTTCCTACTAGGATTAGGTTTCCCAATCTTTTTTTAACTAGTTCTCCTTTTCCATATTTGGATAGATCTCTCCAGTTGGGCTTTCCTAGTAGAGGACTGATTTTGTAGGGCCTCCTGGGCTCGTTGGGCTTTGACTCTAGAAGTACTGAAGGATCTCGAGATGGTTTTGGCTGAAGCCTCCTGAGGCCTAGTAAGCTGTTTGTTCGGCTGAAATAACTATGACCGAATGTGGTTTCGGCCGAGTTTACTTGGTCTTGGACTCTGGCTCATTTTGGCCTAGTAAGCTGTAAGCTACTAAGACTAATTTTCCTCCTGGCATCAAACTATCTGGTATTGGTAGTGCTTTTTTTGATCAACTTGAAAAGTATAGAAGAACTGTTGGCAGAATACTCTACTTAGGTTTCACAAGACCTGATTTGGACTACTGCTCTCAACAAGTAAGCCAATTTATGTAGACACCTCTCACGTCACATTGAGATGTTGTCGTTTCAAGGAGTTCTGCTGAGGCAGAATATAGGGCCCTTGCTTCTACAACTTTTGAACTGAAATGAATCTCATATATTCTTCATGATTTGCAAGTTCTGTTTTCATTGCCTATTAGATTGAATTGTGACTCACAGTCTGCTATCCATATTACTAGTAACCCTATATTTCATGAGCGCACAAAGCATTTGGATATCGACTGTCACGTTGTTCGAGAACATCACAAATTAGGTTTTCTGAAACTGGAGCATGTGTTCTCTTCTTCACAAATAGCAGACTTCTTCACTAAATCACTTTCCATTTCCTCCTTTTGTGGTTTCTTGTCCAAGTTGGGTCTTTATGCTTGCATAAACTCTCCAACTTGAGGAGGGGATGTAAGAATCTGTATACTGTGAACGTGATAAGCAACAGGGTGAAAGTAGTAAAGTTTACATAAGTTTGTTTTAGTATTTAAGAGAAGAAGTAGTTATTAATCCAGTTAGTTTGTTATTCTTGTCAGTTAGTTTGTTATTCTTTTTAGTGAAGTTTGTTATTCTTATTAGTAGCTGTATAACTAGTAGCTTTTCTTTGTAAAACAAACTAATCATAATCATTTTACTTGCTGATTCAAAAGTCAATACAAAAAAGTCTTATTCTTCTCCATCAAGCTTTTGGTAAATGGTATCAGAGTCTTCCAAAACTTCAAGAAAACCCTAGAAGTAACACAATAATATACTACAATGGCCAGATCTGATGGAGATAATAATGAACTTCATATTATAGAGGATCAAATGAACTCAACAGAGATTTTGACTGCAAATGGAACCAAGATCTATCGAGTTAGACATTCACACTATTTACATAGCTCAAATCATCCAGGAATGTCATTAGTCATAGCATAACTCACAGGATCCAATTATATTTCTTAGAGCAGATATGTGTGAATCACTCTTGGTGCAAAATCTAAACTTTTCTTTGTTGAAGGTACATGTGCGAAGCCCAAAATTGAATATGAAGAAGTAGATCAATGGAAGTGAGAGGATTTCATGGTCACATCGTGGCTCTTGAACTCGATTTCTAAGGAAATCATCGAAGTTTTTCTTTTTGTGGCTTCAGCTGCTTAGTTATGGAGGGAGTTAAAAGAACGATATGGTGAATATAACGGTCCACTCATATATCAACTACAATGTTAAATAGCCTCCATTAGTCAAGGTAATTTCTCTGTTACTCATTACTATAACAAATGGAAGAGACTTTGGAACAAATTGGTGTGTTTAGCTCCATTACCTGAATATAGTTGTGGGGCTCTCAAACTAGCAGGAGATTTAATATTTTCTAATTAGCTTATGCAGTTCTTGATGGGGCTAAATGAAAAGTATGATAGTATTAGGTGTCATATCTTAGTCATGGAGCCATTACCTAATGCTAATAAAGCTTTCTCTATGATAACTAGGGTTGAAAAATAAATGGAGCTGCATGATAATGTTGTGAATGCTCTGTTTATGAAGAATAATAACCCTGGTGATAATCAATCAGGGAAGAAAATAGAGAATATTAAGAAACAATAGAGAAAGTGTAGCCATTATGAAGTTGCATGACACATTAAAGAAGTTTGTTTTAAGCTTAATGGATATCCCAGCTGGCATAAACAGTTAAAAGAAAATAGAGCAGCTGGAAAGGGCAAAAGTTATGCTAATTCTGCTGATCATGGACTCAATAATGAGGGAAAGAAGGATGATCTTCCTATCACTGAAGAGATTCTTGCTCATATGGATTCATATATCCAACAAACTATTGCCAAGTATCTATTAGGGGAAAATGCAAGTTTTATGAATATGGCTATGGCCAATATGACTGAGTCTGTAGGTATTGATTTTGCTGTTAATTCTCTTAAAACAATTAAAGATGGATCATGGATAATAGAGACAGATGCATCTAACCATATGTGTCATGATGTGACTTTGTTTGATGAGTTACATGATATTCCTAGTCATATTCCTGTCATTCTACCTGATGGAACATCAATACATATGAATAAGGTTGGTACTGTTACATTAAACAAACACATACAATTATATGATGTCTTCTACATTCCTGTGTTTAAATTCAATTTGTTATCATTTTACAAACTGACTAAAACAAACAATCTTGTTTTTTCTTTCTTCGTTGATCATTGTGTGATGCAGGATCGTGACATAGGAGTTTTATATGCGATTAGAAAAGCGAAAGGCAATTTGTACTTGTTTGACAAAGTTACTAGACATGAAGGTTCTATACAAACTACCACTAAGATGTCTTCTACATACTTAGGTGATCAACCTACTCTTATAAATATAGCCTCTTCTGTTTCTAATACCACAAATACCTTGAGAATGTGGTATTGTAGATTGGGGCATGCCTCTATTAATTCTTTGAAGCACATTGATTCAATTCCAGCATCTATGATTCTTACATCAAAACTTCCACCTTGTGATGCTTGCCATTTTAGAAAGCAAAGTAGGTTACCATTTAATAAAAGTACTTCTATTTTTGCCAACCTATTTGATCTTATCCATATTGACGTATGAGGTGCATATAAAAAACATTCTCTTAGTGGAGCTCCATACTTCTTAACCATTGTAAAAGATAAAAGTAGAGTTACTTGGACATTTTTTATGCATCATAAGTCCCAAACACATTCTATTTTATTTTATTTCCTTCATTCTATTAAAACTCTATATAACATTTCTGTTAAAGTAATAAGGATAGATAATTTGGGGGAATTCTTGTCTTCAAATTTTCAATCATTATTTCAAAACCTGGGAATGGATCACCAAAAATCTTGTCCTCACACTCCTAAAAAAAATGGAGTTGTTGAGAGGAAACACAAAGCTCTTTTGAATCTAGCTCGTTGTATTTTGTTTCATGCTGCTTTACCAATCAAATTTTAGGCAGATTCTATACTAACTGCTACACATCTGCTGAATTTATTACCTTCATCAGTTTTATCCTAGCAAACACTTTACTAGGTACTTCATGGTCATCTACCAGACTATAGCATGCTTAGAACTTTTAGTTGTTTATGCTATGTGGGTGACAATTGTTTTTCCTAATAGCCTAGTGCAAGTGTACACTAATGTCGTCAAGTAATAAAAATCGATCCACAGGGATTGGCGTGCTAGAACAACGATTAACCAATGGATTCAACTAAGCAAAATATCTCAATTCAATTAAGTTGGGAATAATTAAGATTATTAAACTAGTGTCTTGACTAAATAGATTGAAAATTGGGTAAAAAGGGGGTTCCAATCTCCTTACTAATGCAATCATGTCATCCATAAATGTCAATTGTTACCAAATAATCTCAAGATTAATTACTACTTAATGCTTCCACACAAGTAGCTTAACTACCCTATTCCACACTTATGTCACTTAAGTGTAAGGATAGTTCATGAAGTTCTCTATCACCAATTCCTTAATTCATAATTCTTATGTCTAAGCAACTATTCATTAAGGCAACCTAATTCTAGCATTAACTACTCTTTCAAGTTAGCTTATACCAATAAAACAAGTAAGAGTTGATCAAGCTCTACAAGCATTAAGGGAAAACTCATGTGAAATTGATAAGCAACATCATTAATTCAATTTCAAGGATAACATAATCACAAAAGCTAAGGGTCAAAGAATCCCCACAATAGTTTTAGCTATTCACCAGGTCATCTCCTGATTGTTTTATGGCTTTATTGATTTATGTTGATGACCTCCTGATCCTCAGTTCATCAGAGACTTAAATTGAACTTGTGAAGTAGTTTTTAGATGATTTGTTTACCATAAAATATTTGGGGCATGTGAAATACTTCTTAGGGCTTGAAGTGGCCAGGTCTTGCAGTGGAATGTTCATAAATCAACACAAGTATATTTCTGACCTTCTTGATGATTATGGTCTTTTAAATTGCAAGCCTGCTAAGACTCATTTTCCTCTTAGCATCAAACTATCTGGTATTGGTAGTGCTTTGTTTGATCAACCTGAAAAGTATAGAAGAATTATTGGCAGAATACTCTACTTAGATTTCACAAGGCCTTATTTGGCCTACTGCTCTGAATAATTAAGCCAATTTATGCAGATACCTCTCACGTCACATTGGGATTATAACGCCCAACCCCCGGCCACGGCGGTGCCACAAACGGAGACCGGAGTGCCACATATATTCAATCATTCGGTACAATAAATGCGGAAAAATAACATAGGAATGGAATAGTCCATATCAATCGAAAATAATGACCTGTTTCGAAAATAATAATATAATCCAAATAATAGCTTACAATCTCTAAGATACTTGGTCCAACATATAAGAACTAAAAATGCTTAAAGATGGCTTACAAATCCCATAACAATTGTCTTAAAACATCATAAACTGAAACGCTTAAAAAGGTTTACATGTCCTTCAAAACTAATAAAAAAATAAAGAAAAATGATAGCTCTCAATATAGTTCCAAAAACATGAGATATGCAATGCTAGACTTTTAATCTGCTCGATCACCTATTTCACATTTCAATAGAAGAGACAAGAAAAAAGGAAAAGAAGCAACGTCAGACTATTGATGTCTGGTTAGCAAGTCACACTCCAACAAACACAAGCAAATGCGTCTATTTAATCATATAACTATGATTTTGGCACACAATGCAGCTAGGACTAGCAATCAATCATAATAGAATACAATCCCGCCCAATTATCATATTATTCTCAAGTTCAAAAAGGTTTATTACTCATTAAGTCTTAATTATACTCATTGTATACAATTAACATTATTAGGCGTCCATATAGGTTCCCTATTTTCATTTAAAACCCTCAAAATAATCAACTATCACTAGCATTCATTATACAATAGCATTCACATTAGGTTCTAATTTATTAAAGACTGCCACTAATCTAGAATCGATAATGAAACGAGGCTAATTAGGCCGAAGCCACTAATAGGGTCCAAAGACCGAAATCCGTAGAGCCGTTTATTTCCCCTCGGGATGGACTACTACCTTAGGATCCCATCAATTAGGTTCGAAGACCACAATAACAATATGCCCGCAAGCAATGGTGCTGTCACACCCAATAGGAGTCGTCACTCAGTTTCCAATGATGGTTAGCTAAACTAAAAGTCTTATATTTCCAATAGGTTGAAATATCTCGGTTACCCCTAATGACATGTCATTCCATCACTATATTCAACCACGACTAGGGCAATAATTGTCTGATTAATTAGGTGATCAAAACACATAATCTCATTTAACCTTCAATCATTACATTGCATCATTCCATTGGCTTTCAATCAATATCTGTCATGTACTTTATTAGTGTCTTATCCAATTATTTCTAGCTCTAACTAACCAAAGCCTAAGTCTAACATGCAATAGACTTATCAATATGTCTACATATATATCTATATCAGCAGCATACCAACAATAGCAGAAATCAATATTCCATTCTACATTCACTATCTAGATTTACCAATTTACAATTCATGTGGTTATCTTGTTAACCAAATTAATGCACATTCATAAAAACACACATCAACCGATATAGAGCATAAGACGATGTTGCTAACCTTTCTTCTGACGATAATCTAAGCTAAGCATCGTCGATACGATCCTCGGCACCATCCACTTCGCTTAACAACAATAAGGAACAATATTGGGTTTAGTCAAACAATCGAACTCGTGGCACACAAAAATAAAATCTATTCTAAATCGCAAGGAAATGACAAATGGGCGAACGAGAAATAATGACGATAACACGAATACACCAAAACCCAATGCAGTTCCATAAATTGATCATCCAATTCAATTTCCTCAAAAGCTAGGGTTTCCATCAAAATCCCCAATTTAAACCAAGAACAATCTCAACCTTAAGTTAACCACAATCACCTTCAATACTCCTAACAGTCATGCTTGTACTCAGAGGAAACAAGATTGGGGTTAATCGGAGACTTACTGAAGCTGCGATAGCGAAGAAATTGAGAGATAAATCACTTCGGCAAAGAGAGAATTCGAAAGGATTGAAAAGAGTGAAAGGATCTCGATCAATTTAGGTTTAAAAACACGATTTTGGTGTTTGGCGATAAGGCTGGCGACATAAAGCCCTCGTCGTCAACACCTACAACATCTTGACAATTTGGCTCGCCTGGAATCGGTCGTTAGTGACAAGACTAGCAACATAAAGCCCTTGTAGCCAACACCTATAGTGTTGTGACCATCCTTTGACACGAGGATTCGCTCACTGGCGACAAGGGGCTATGTCGCCAGTTTCAACAGTATCACGTAGCTCCATTTCCTCATTCGATCGACTTCGTTTTTACTTTGATTCCAACGTACGACCAACAAACATCGATAAACATTTCCAATATAGTTCCATGATAAAAAATAACATTTCAATAATCAAAACGTTACAAGGAAAGTTCAATAACTCATCAATCGAATTTAGTTCGAAAACTAGAAAATGTTTAGCCCCAAAATCGGGACGTTACTAGGATGTTGTTGTACATGTGCTTAAATATTTCTCAGGTACTTCAAATCTGGGTTTTTTTTACCCTGTTCATCAACAATTAATGGTGGAGGCATTCTCTGATGCCGATTGGGGTTCGTGTGTGGATTCACGAAAGAGTCTTACTAGCTATTGTGTATTCTTAGGCAAATCTTTGGTTTCTTGGAAGACAATGAAACAGGTTACTGTTTCAAAGAGTTCTGCTGAGGCAGAATATAGGGCCCTTGCTTCTACAGCTTGTGAACTGAAATGGATCTTATATATTCTTCATGATTTGCAAGTTCAGTTTCCATTGCCTATTAGATTGAGTTGTGACTCACAGTTTGCTACCCATATTACTAGTAACCCCGTATTTCATGTGTTCGGAAAAATTACAAATTAGGTTTTCTGAAACTCGAGTATGTGTTCTCTTCATCACAAATAGCAGACTTCTTCACTAAATCACTTTCCATTTCCTCCTTCGTGGTTTATTGTCCAAGTTTGGTATTTGTGCTTGCATAGACTCTCCAACTTGAGGAGAGGATGTAAGAATCTACATACTGTGAACGTGATAAGCAACAGGGTGAAAGTAGTAAAGTTTACACAAGTTTGTTTTAGTATTTAAGAGAAGAAGTAGTTATTAATCTAGTTAGTTTGTTATTCTTGTCAGTTAGTTTGTTATTCTTGTCAATTAGTTTGTTATTCTTTTTAGTGAAGTTTGTTATTCTTGTTAGTAGCTGTATAACTAGTAGCTTTTCTTTGTAAAACAAACTAACCATAATCATTTTACTTATTGATTCAAAAGTCAATACAAAAAAGTCTTCTTCTCCTCCATCGAGCTTAAGGTACATTCTCTTCAAAGGTAAAATGGTCGGTATTAATTACAGAAAAATAAAATGGTCAATTTAAACTATTTTTAAATGAAATGTCATAATTTATTTTTATAAAATTTTTAACATTAAAGTATATATTATAAATAAAAGTTACAAAAGGACAAAAATAAATTTTTGTAAATTGAAAAAGTGAAAATTCTTTCAAATGGGTTTTTTAAATTCCAAAATACAATTATAGGTCTGCTTTGAAAAACATACAAAAACAGAATTTTAAAAGTTTTGTTTTCACTCCATAGACCAAATTTTCCAAAATACCCCTGAATCTTTACAATTAACAGATCTGTAAATTACACCCACATTCTGTGAATTACGGTCACAGTCTGTAAAAAGCCTATGGAGTGAAAATCAAACTTTGGTTTTGCAAACTTTTTAAAAGTGGCCTATAATTGTATAATAAACTTTTTATGGCCTATAAAAAAACTAGTGAATATACCCGCGTGCGTTGCACGTATTTAATATTTTATTAAACTAATTTATATTATAATTGAAATAAAATATATGATAAAATAATTTTTATATAGTAATTATCTTTTTAATGGCAAATCATTAAACAATATTAAAAAAAAATTCAAAAAACTAAACAAATATCTATAATCCTATTATGTATATAAATTCATTCATTTTATCCTAAGTTCTTTCAATTTTTTATGAAATTTAAATATATGAAGTTGTCTTAACTAAAACTTATAAATAAAACCATATTAAAAAAAAAAAAAGAATTTCTAATTACTTATTATTTTAAAATCAAAAGATATAATAGATAACTTAAAATTAAAGTGAACTTAAAAATAAGAAAGGGATGGTAAGAACAAATGAGAGGAAACACATACACCTTTTTTAAAATAATTAGAATGTATTTCAATTAATATTTTAAAATTAAAAAAAAATCTTAGAATATAAAAAGGAAACTTTAAAAATTTATTTTTTTCTTTTTACTTACTGATAATACTAAATATTTTTTTAAACAATTAAAAGAAAAAACCACAGAATGCATTAAATCACATAAATGAAAAATTAAATGTCGAAAAGAATGGAATAAAAAATATATCACAGCTACTTGTGTTATCTCTACACTTGTTCATCTTGCAATCCTATATAAACAACTAAAACAATAGTTAAACATTATCATAGAACTACCTTAGCCATATATCTTTATCTAGATGTCTGGGAAAATCAATTTCTCCCGATGGAACGTGAAATCAAATGTACACTTTTACACTTATTTTACACTTCATATAAATGTGATATCATACATTCTAGTTTGCAGATATGAAAATCCATCTCAGTCAGAATATTTTATTTAGCATAGTACTTCGTGATGTTTTTTCCTTGTCTTATTATTATTTATTTTTTTAATACTAAATTATTTCTATAAGAGCAGATTATTCTTTTAATACTAAATTAACTCATATAATGTTCTTATAAGAGCAGAGTATAGAAGCTATGCGGACTGTTATTCTACTTTTCTATGTGGAGCTTAGCTTGAATTTTTACATATCAAGTTTGGTTGCTCAACATATACGGTTTCTATATGTTATTGTTCTGCCTGATCTGGTTGATATAAATCCATACGTTATTGTTCTGCCTGATCTGGTTGATAGAAATCCATACGTAACTTAGTAAAATAAAATTGAAATATAAAGAGAACTCTGTCAGTTATCTATTTCAGTTCCAGCACATCCACAATTGTAAAACCAATCACTACTCGTTTTTACAAATTTACTCAAAATAAATTAAGATAGATTACAAATTACAAAATTTTCAATAATTTCTGTATTTTTCTAATGTTATACTTATAGATGGGGTTACTCCCACTTCAAATAATAAAAAATTGTCAAACATCGCAAACATCACCATCGAGCCCCATATTTCCGGCATATTCTCATACTATATATATGGATGTATTATTATATTTATAAAAAAAAAATGGATTTCATTGCTTCAAATTCCTGTGCATATCATTATGCAAAGATGTGAATGTGGTGGTGATGATACTTCACTCTAGTCCAGTCCTGTTTTTACTGAACTACTACATATTCTATCTAAGCAATCATGTTGTGTGGAACTTTCTTCAGTCAGTAATAGACAAATTTGTAAACTAATTAAGTGTTGAATAAGATCAAGTCAGAAAGATAGTTTTAAACTTAAACCCATGTCTTTAGGGGACATTTGTGAGGTTTCCTAGCTATATAAATAATGTCATCAGCAACTTTATACATGTATTGATTCCTATGCCAATTCCACCGGCATTAATCTATAACTGTTACATAAAATTCAAATTACAAATAAAAAGATGTCACAGAAAAATAGTAACAATAACAGACCTCTGGAATGCCATGACCAAAGATGTTGTCCCTCTCTCAGCACTGTAATTAGGCTGTCTATCCAGTAGAACTTACCTCCAGCCAGTGTAGAGCTAAAATTGAAAGCAGAAAGGCCTTATTGATTCTATCAGTTGTGGAAGATGATTCAGGATAATTTCTAGGCTCATTAGCATGACTTATAATCATTTTCTATTTATTCCTACCATCTCCTACTACTATATGCACAGAACCACATGGTTCTATGTGTAGTTGTATACTCTACTCGATCTTTCATGTGTATGAACCTGTTGGTAACTCTTAGAAATAATCACAATTAAAAAAAAGGGTATGTATGTGTAAATTATAGTGACTCTAAATTTCCAATAACTTACATACCATTGAAGATTATATCAACACCATAGTTATAAAGCAAATCCTCCATTGCTATTCTCATACACTCCACTTCTCTATAATGTGCTTGGTATATTGTGTATCACGAGATATGAAAGCTCACCACTAACCATGGTATCACTTCTCTTACCATTTCTTCAAGACCTGTCTCCAACCACTTGTTGTATTGCTCTCTTGCAACACACGTTTCACCATCATATTACTAATTATCAAAAGCAACAATAAATGCATGTACAATTTGTATAATTTCAAGGGTTACCAATTTGTGTCAAAAGTTCAACTAACTTCACATATTCTTTCCCCGTCTACAGGCCCACCTCTCCAAGTATTGAATCTCGATAAAGCCATTGTTTTTAAATTAGTATTTATCATTTTACCCTCGTAGGTGAAATAATTTAGATTATAAGAAACTATATTGAGTTTACTGAAACCTTCCTTATCAATTATTATCGGACTTTCCTAATCATTGTCATTCTGTTACTTTCTAATCTCTACAGACTTACGCTAAAAATATTATGTTTTACACCAACATAATAGTCATACAAATATAAGCACTCCAGAAGAGAAAGCTCTTAAATTATATTACTCAACCTTTTTTCCTTTATAACTACACTTTCCAATGTCATTATCTTTAAATTCGTATATTTATACACTTTCCAATATAATTATCTTTAAATTTCTACAACCAGTCACATTAATCATTGATCTACCAGATTTATATCTACAGAATACATCTCAATAAGCTTCTCATAACCAAACAACTCTAAAATTCGCAACCCTGGGCAACAATCCAGACTCAACTTGTCAAACAATAGACAACACATTACCAACTTTCTCAACTACCAATTTATAAACTTTCTCTAATTATCATATGCAAATGCCAAATTTATCAACTTTACTCAATCCATATAAAAGCGTAAAGACCATATCAATGTAAGTTTCCAAAATTTTAAAGCTATGGAAACCAATCAAAAGTCAAGACACCAAGCACATACACTACCACCAATTGTTGATTCAAAATACCAAATGAAATTTCATTCACATGACTACATTATATCCAATAAAACTAAAAACTTTACACTAAAAAGTGAAACCCAAAAATTAAAGTTACAAACAAACCTCCAAAATTCGAGGAAGCAATCAAATCCAACATAAAAAACTCACATTTGTAGATATTGACTTGCACTATCGGCGTTGTATTCTCCACAAACCAATCCAAATTCGAGGACCCAGTCAATGATGACAACAAAAACATGGATTCACACACATCCAATTCCATTTTCTTTGGCTGCTCTATCCGTTGCCTCTGCTCATGTTCCTGACATCCCCTACAACAACTATCAATGGAACCATAGCTAATGTGAGAAGTGAAAGCTGCCAAATGCAGAAAAATCCAATTGCAAATCCAATTTTTTTTAATTTCTTTTTCCTCTCTAACAACACATTAAATCTTCCCTCAAATCCTCTTAAATCAGACACTATCATATGAAAAATTTACTTGCACTTATTGCTTAAAATTTTACATGGACAAAATATCGAAAATGGGTAATCTAAAGGGCTCAACTTGATCAAATTCTTCAAGCATTGCAGTAACCTCAAAACATTCAATGGCATCTTCCAGGCTTGCATTGACATCAACCTTGTAGATCAGCCCAGATTGTACCATGTTGTATGGTTAGTTTTGTCAATCCAAACTGCATCTCGGATAAAGCATCTTGCGGTGATTGATGCACCACCTATCCGTGTGAGGATGCAAGCAACAAATATCAAGCTAGGGACATGGATCAAATCAACATCTAGCACGTTGCTAAATGAATGCAATGCCTCTTGACAACTGCTTTTTGCTTCAAGAAGTAAACCTACAAAAACCACAAAGTTTGAACATGCAATATGGACTATGAAGAAAAATTAAATCATTGCTTGTAATTTAAAATTTTGACTAAATAGGAATTTCAGCTGAAAACGTCTAGTAGTGACGAAAGGCCATAGAAATATTAAGGGTCCATTTTACCTATAGCATACCATCCAAAAGCAGAATAAGGATAATAGTCTTGGATTTCACAAGATAGACTTCAACATCTCTCCATTGGGACAAGCTTGTATACACGTTAGCTAAATCAAGCCATGTTTCCATCTCCGAGCTTCTATCATGGTTTTCTCTATTCTGCGAGAGCATGACACAAAAAATCTGAGTACTAATCTCCAGTTCTTTGCTTAAGATGGTCTATAGTATTAATCATGCATTGACAATCTTTGCCTCAGCAATGACAGGTCATTTACATTACAATTCACAAATGCTTAAACAAATCTTTTCTATTCAATGTTCTCACTTTATGGTAGAAATAAAAGAGTATACCTTTAGAAGCATCTTCCCTAAATCAAAGCTTTTCATCTGAACTTGAAGAAGTGTGTATGTTTCTATAGCTTTTTCATTCGACATTGCGCAATTGAGAGTTTAGCTTTTGTTTACAACAGTTCACCTAGAGCACATTGTTCCGGTATAACATATCTTTTCTCTGATGGCTTCTCTATCCAAAAAACATTAATTTGTTAGATAAAAGATTTCATGAGAATTTGGGTAGACTCATTAACTCATTTGAGTATTGTAATATAACAAAGTTATAAAAAGTTAAATACAGTATAACACAGTTAGAAGTTAACATGTTTTTAAACTATTAACCAATCTTACCTCATATCCCATGAAGTATAAACTTCATTTCTAGAAAATTCAACCTCTTCAGCAACATATACATTCAACAACATTCCATTATCTTCTACAATCAAATATTAATTTGAATACCAAAAAAATTGTACAAATAAAACAACACAAAATGAAGTAGAATAACATTCCCATAAACAAAGAAAAAACAAACTCCCTAAAGGGGATAGAATAACACAGAGAAAATAACACTTAGACATGCCCAATACAGGAGAATAAAAGACTAACTTTCCAGTCCTTAATTCGAAACATTTGCAACTCCTATACCACAAAATGATAACAAACCAACAAAAACATTAGAAGCGAAAGAATTAAGCAATAAACATGATAAATTAAGAAAATGGTTTACAGTTTGTTGCATGATATATCTTTTAGTGGCGTTAGGATAGTGTTGAGACCAGAATTGTTGGTAAGTGATTCTGTGGGTTTCTAATGTCATGCCAAGTAATGGATCCGATTAGGACACTACAAGTTATGTATGTAAAACCATATACTAATAGAGATTAAAAATAAGTCAGTATATTACAATAAGAAATAATAGTAAAAGAAGCTTACCTAAAATGGGATGAGAGACACCATCGAACCCTCGACATCTTCGCGAGGAGAAACGGATATGACTCCATCTCTGACTCAAAACTCGATTTTGATAGAGAGCCACACGATCTTCTTCTAATCCCCACGCTATCTTCGCTGATCCGATTAAAAACTTCATTTTAATCAAACAAAAAGCTTCTATCTATGTCGAGAGTAAACTTCAAAATTGAATTTGCTGATGACACAAAATTGAAATCCAAAGTGAAAGCAGAAGAAGAGACATAAAAGAGAGAGGAAGAGACACAGAAAGGAAAGAGGAAAAGAATGATTGAATAAATGTAAGAGAAACGGTAGAACGAAATTAATAGAAGACGGAATGGAAAGATATAGCTTTGAGAGTACACTTGCAAAGTTGCAATCTTTTTATTTGCAAAATATTATAAAATAAAAAAAAAAAAAAATCCACGTGTCATAAATTTAGTCGTAAAATTCAGTCGAAATTGAGAAGTAGTGATTTTGGGTGTTTTTCAATCCAACTCTCGTGTTCCACGTCATTTATGGGACCACCAAGAGTTCCGCTTTATATATTTATATAGATTTTTCTCATTAAAAAATATAAGAGATTCATACTAAAAAGAATTCTATTTAATTTATAGGTGTAAAAATTATTATTATTATTATTATTATATATATTTTTTTTAAATAACTTCAAAATGAGAGTTGCTTTTGGGTAATTTATCAAAATTTGACGTGCCTTTACGTAAAAAGAAATTCTACAAATAATCTTAAATGAGAAAGAATAGTTGACCCTAGATTGACTGTCTATTTGACTGGTTCTGTCCTGCACTGGAAAGCAAACAAAAACCCCCAAGAAGCAGAAAAGTATATATTCTCCGCGGAATACTAATTCTGGAATTCGAAACGACGACGATGAGGTACTCCTTCTCTCAACTCATTATCACATGCTTTCTGTTTCCTCCACTTTGAACTCCATTTTCGTTTTGTGAATATCAGTCGCCATCCGGAGGTTCTTTGGGCTCAGCGATCCGATAAGGTCTATCTCACAATCGCATTGCCCGACGCCAAAAATATCTCCGTCAAATCCGACCCGGAGGGTCTCTTCAGTTTCTCCGCCACTGGAGTCCACGATGAATCCTTCGTCTGCAGTTTCGAACTCTACGGCAAAATCGTGCCCGAGGTGCCTCAACTTCTTCGTTATCTTTCATTTTTTATTTTGTTTCTTTTTTACTTTTGTCTTGTGTTCTGTGTCTCTGTTCTTCAGTTTCTTGGTTATGTTTAGTTTAATTTCAGTTTCTGATTGATTTATTTTCTTAATTATGTTTTTGTAGAATAATGAAAAAGTAGGTTTATGGTTCACTGGTTTTGGGAATTGAATATATAGTGTTGTTGTGTTGGTGATTTTGGGGATTCCATTTGTGTTGTAGGCATTTAAAACTAAAGTGGGTTTAAGGAACATTATATGCTCTATCAAGAAGCAAGAGAAAGGATGGTGGAAGAGGCTTCTTAAGACAGAGGAGAAACCTGCTCCTTATATAAAGGTTGATTGGAACAAATGGTGTGATGAGGATGACGATGACGGCAAGTGTAAGTTTGTTATTGCTTTGTTTGTTAGCGTGCTTGGTTTCTCATTATTTGTCATTCATTTCGGCATTCCACAATGTTTGTGAGCAAATTTACTCATGCATGAGTTTTGTGACTTAATTGTATTTTTCGGGTTAATTTTAAGCTAGAGCATTAAGTTATGCATTGACTTTGGTTTTATTTGGCTCATACTTATGGACATATTGATATAATTGCTTAAATGTAATATGGTAAATGAGTCAACTTACATAAGACTTCTGATTGGATGTATGCTTCTAAATTCACTGGCGTTGGATATTATGAATGCTACACATAACAGCTGTCTGATTTTTTGTTGTTACTGTTATGGTAGTATCATTTCATGTCAGCCTTTCAGTTGCTTTTACTATTTTTCTTGCCATCTCCATGTGAATATTTATAGTGGCGAAAGAGTGCAAGATAATCACATGATTTTCTTTGTTAGGTATTCCATGACATCACTACATTAGATTTTTCCCTTTCAGTGCAGGTTACTGATATTTCATTTTGTGCTTAATATCTTGGAGGTGATGGACAAGAATTAGTGATAACTTGAGGGATTGAGATAGTTTTTGTCTTTTTAAAAAGAAAAGCAGAACGCATAGAACAAACAGACAGACTGCAACAATTTACTTAAGACCTATATTTGCCTTAGTTTCCTCCGGTTAAAAGTGTTCTACAAATATTCTATCTGATACTATTGTTACATTATGATGGAATTGTATTGAAAGTTTCATTTCATTCCATTGTAAATAATAAAAATGAAGTTTGAAGATGACAATAACAACAGGAGCAAGAATTCTCTTTTCCATATTCAATTTGATTGTGCATATGCATATAAGTTAATCTGAAATAAACCACCGGCATTCGATTAACTTTTTAATGTGCCGTGAAACTTTTAGCAATTCAGTGGAGTTGACAAAGTTTTCTGTGATCTTTACAGCTGATATGGGCTCTGATGAGGATGACACAGTAAGCATACATCCTTCTTTCATTGTAACTGAATTTCTGTGGACATAGTGATATAGATTTAAGTCTGACTCGAATTGTTTTCCGTTGCAGTATCTTGATGAAGAAGATGAAAGTAGCGATGATGAAGGAATGCTCTGTGAGTACTTGTTCACTTCTACTACTGTGCTGTTAACTATGTACTGTTGCTTTGTTTATATGTCACTTGTGTTTACATATGCCACGTCTAAGTCTCTTATATCTTCAAAATCAACCTATACTCACCTAAAACTTAGTTTTTGTATGATAAGAGGCCTGTATTGTACAATCTATGTGGTGTCTAGTGTTCATGGTAAATAAGTTATTCTTCAATACTGTTACAGCACAACACATCTGTTGCCTAGTTCTCCAGTTTATCTTTATTATGAAACAGTGAAAGTATTGATTGAAAACATTTGAAGACAACATTAATATGATTTGCACCTTACTATGCTCCTCTTGAACTGCAGATCTCCCTGATTTGGAAAAAGCCAGACGAAGTTAAGTTGTAGGAAGCAGCATGGAATGGAACCACACTGGGAAGATATTTGAAGTGAGGTAGAGAAGGGAGGATGTAGTGACCAATGTCTGTGTGTACATATTGGAACATGAATATCTTTAGAGAGCTTGGCTTAACTCTGGTTTCTGATTACTGTAGCCAGCATTTCTTGGCCTGTTTGGCTGATATGTTGATCTGTTGAATATTTGAATGCATATTTGTGCTTCCATCATGTGATTTGTTGTTATGTTTTAGTATTCCCCTGATTGATTTTCAGGGTTGAGATTTGATTGATTTTCAGGGTTGAGATTTGACCAGGAGATGATATCCTGGAGGGTAGAGAAGAAGAATCTTAGGGTGTATGTTTTTAGGATCTGATTTCGTTTTCAGTTCTGAATAATGAAAATGCCTTTTTGATTGTGAATTCAGAAGATAAAAAAATAAAAAAATAAAAAAAATAAAATAATGATAATAATAATATAAAAAATTACTAAGAAATAGTAATAGTCTAACAATAATAGTAGTTTGTACTTAATTATTTGTGTCATCTTTCCTTTCATGGTCAATTGAATTAGTGACATCTTTTCATGGTCAATTGAATTATTAGTTCCGGAGTTCCTGGAGTTTACGTATAAATTAAATTTATATGTAAAACATTGGAATTACTAATTATATATTTTAGTGGCTATATATTAAAATTTGTGTATAGAATTTAAATAGAATATTCATAAATTAAAATATTACTCCCTCTGTCTTACTAATTTTGCAATTTTTTTTCTTAACATTTGCCGATGCATAATTTTAACGGGTTATTTTAAAAAACATCCCATTTTTTCAAACGTTTCACTTTAAGCATCCAGTTTTGAAAAGTTTTGGAAAACCACCCAAAAATCAAAACCACTAGTGGTTTTGGTATTTTTGTGAGCGGTTTTGGTGTTGTATGAGTAATTTTGATTTTAGGAAATTTCCGAATCTCCAAATTAAAACATATAGATTTCAAAAACACTCATACAACACCAAAACCGCTCACAAAAATACCAAAACCACTAGTGGTTTTTATTTTGGGGTGGTTTTCCAAAACTTTTCAAAACTGAGTGCTCAAAGTAAAACGTTTGAAAAAATGGGGTGTTTTTGGAAATAATCCTAATTTCAACGATAAATATATTTAATTATGCAGTAATTTTATATTTAAAAAGTAGACATTAAAACGAATAAAATAATATCTCATTTGACTATATTTTTTCTTATACATAAGTCACCATATGTGAAACAAGATTAGTTGATGAATAGTGTATAAAACCCTAATGTTGCAACTAAAATAGGACGGAAGTAGTAATTAACTAACATGGGTGTATATAATCATGATTTTTGGTGATTTTCGATGACTTTCATATATTTTAAATGTCATTAAAAATCTGCAGGTATCTAATCATGACTTTTATAGACTTTTAAAATGTCTTCAAAAGTCATGAGGTATCTAATCATGACTTTTATAGACTTTTAAAAAGTCTTCAAAAGTCATGAGATATCTAATCGTGACTTTTATAAAGTCTATAAAAGTTTTGGGGTAACGTAATTTTCATGACTTTTGAAGACTTTTATTCTTGACAGATTTTTATAGACTTTTGTAGACTTTTTTTTTAACTAATTAAGGAAATTTAAAGTTAAAAAATTGTCTCATTCTTTCCTCACAAACTTTGAATGACTTTTGAAGACTTTAAAATATTAACAAGTTAAAACTTAATTTCAACCCCATTAGTTATTATTTTATTTTTCTTTTACTTTAATTATAATTGTGAAGTATTTTGGAATCATCTATAGGTAAGTTTTTTATAATATTTTTTTGTTCACTTTTATCAAGTGTTATATTCTTTGTTTTATTGAAACAATGATTTTATTTCTATCATATATTTATATTTAAAAAAATAGAGGTGTATGCTACCATCACCTTTTAGAGGTGTTATAAAACAAGTTTTAGCTCCTTTTAGAGGTGTACGCTACCATCTCCAAGATTTTAAAGGTCAAGGTCGTGATCCTTCAAATGCAAATGAGTTATTCAACCTCCGTCATGCTTCCTTAAGAAATGTAATTGGGAGGATATTTAGTATCTTTAAATCACATTTTTACTATTTTCAAGACGGCTCCTCCATTTCCTTTTAAAACACAAGCAAAACTGGTGCTAACTTGTGTAGGACTACATAACTTTCTTCGAAAAGAGTGTCGCTCTGATGAATTTCCGGTTGAGGATGGTAATGTTTCACCATTGCTTGTTAATGAGAATGAAGACTTTAATCAAAATTTCGAGACTCAAGAACAACAAAGAGAGAATGCCAATATATGGAGAGCATCTATAGCTAATAGTTTATGGAATGATATTAGCCTTACTGGTAATATTAAATACTAGGCTTACTAGTTATATCTATAAATATGAGTTATTGAGTTAGAAATTATTTGATTTTATGGTTATTCATTTTCTCTTCATTATTATTTATTTTTTTTATTTTATTTTGAGTGATCTTACTTTATTTGAAATGATCATTATAAGGTGCATCAATGAAAGTTTATGAAAATCAATAAATTTTTATCCATTCTTAAAATATATGTGGAAGTCTCAAAATTAATCGATTAATATTTGAAAGTCTACGAAAGTCATTAAAAATCTGTAAAAGTCTTTAAAAGTCTTTAATACAAAATTCATTTATAAAAATCTGTCAAAGTCTATAAAAGTCATAAAAAAAATATTTCTTTAGAAGTCTATGAAAGTCATCGACGGATTTATAAAATCTATGAAAGTTTATAAAAGTCATTCACTTTTTAAAGTCTTTAAAAGTCTATAAAAGTTATGAAAAGTTGTGATTAGATACCGACCCCTAAATTGAGGATGTACATTAAAATAGTAGTTAATTAAAATAAAAATAAAAATAAATTGAATTAAAATATTCATAAATTAAAATATTAAATAATTAAGAATAAGGGTAAAATTGGAAAAACATATACTAACTAAATCAATATGTATTTATCCATTTAATTTAAAATTGAAATTGAATTGAATTTAAAAAAAATTTTACTTAAAAGGACAAATAATATATATAACTATTATCATAATTATTTTAATTTTTTTATATTATTACCATAGTTTAAATCTTAACTTATTGAATGATCGATATTGATTTTTTTTTTCAGAAAAAAGATAAATATTATTAAAATAATAAATATAAATTTATTTTTATATAGTTTATATGATAATATCATATAAAAATATAAAAAGTAAATTAACAGTAAATTTGAGAAGATAAAAATAAATTATTTTTAATATCTCAATTAAATATCAAATTGTTATTTTTCTTTTAAAACTACTAAGTGTATGTTTGGGAAAGCTTTTCAATTAGTGTATGTTTGGCATTAGATTTTTAAATTAATTGTAAAGTTAGCTTTTCAAACATCAGCGTTTCAGATAACGTTAGCAGTTAGCTGCTAGATTAAATTTTAAATTAACTGTAAAGTTAGCTGTAGGATTGAACATTTGGTATTAATTTTAGTTTTTAAATTAGCTGTTACATATAAAATTACTAAAATTTACTACGGATACAAATATAATTTAGAAGATAATGATATAATTAATTATAAGATAAAGGTTAATAAAGTAAATCACTATTAGCGTTTGGGTTGAAAGCTATCAAAGATAGCTTTTTTAAACGCTATCTTAAACACTAATTAAAACGCTACACGCTAATTGAAACGCTATTACCAAACACGCATTTTTTTTATAAAAGCTAATATATAATCTAAACGCTAATCGAGAAGCTTTCCCAAACACACACTTAGTGTTTCAACGTTTAGATTATATATTAGCTTTAAAAAAAATGCGTGTTTGGTAATAGCGTTTCAATTAGCGTTTAGCGTTTTAATTAGCATTTAAGATAGCGTTTAAAAAAGCTATAAAAGATAGTTTTCAACCCAAACGCTAATAGTGATTTACTTTATTAACCTTTATCTTATAATTAATTATATCATTATCTTACGCATTATATTTGTATCTGTAGTAAATTTTAGTAATTTTATATATAACAGCTAATTTAAAAACTAAAATTAATACTAAACGTTCAATCCAACAGCTAACTCTACAGTTAATTTAAAATCTAATCTAGCAGCTAACTACTAACGTTATCTAAAACACTGATATAACAGCTAATTAAAAATTTAATGCCAAACATACACTAAGTTTTGGATGACAATTATATTTTTTAAAAAATTAGTTTGTATCTTTTGAGACACTTTGTGTATAGAATAACACACTTCAGGGCGTGTAAGGCTTAAATACTGCAGGCCGCCAACAACACTTCTGTACAGTGTAGGATCAGAAAATAAAGAGTACGTACTTCAGCTGTTACCTTTTCTGTTGTTGAGGCAGGGGTTGAAAGACCTTTGCAATCAGCCATACGTGCTTTGGTAAGCAAGTCTAGAATATACTTCTATTGTGTAAGAAGATGTCCATTGGCAGTCTGATGTGCCTCCATCCCAAGAAAATAATCAAGATGCCCTAAGTCTTTCAACATGAATTTAGATTGGAACTGTTGAACAAGGCGTTGCATAACACTATAATCTGACCCTATCATAATAATGTCATCAACATAAACTAAGAGAAAGACAATGACATTATTATGATTGAAAACAAATAGTGAAGAGTCAGCCGGCGAAGACCGAAATCCATGGTGAACTAAAACAGAAAAGAGTCTCTTATACCACTGACGAGGTGCTTGACGAAGACCATAAAGAGACCGACGGAGTCTACAAACATGGTGAGGTTTGTTCTGGTCACGTAAACCAGGAGGCTACTCTATATAAACAACATCATCAAGATTCCCATGAAGAAATGCATTCGAAACATCTAGTTGTTTGAAAAATTAATTATGCAAAACAACCAAAGACAGGATAATGCGTACTGTAGCAGGTTTTACCACGGGAGAAAAAGTCTCCAAATAATCAATACCTGGGCATTGAGGAAAACCTTTAGCCACAAGTCGTGCTTTATAGCGATCAACACTCCCATCAAGTTTTTTCTTGATACGAAAGACCCATTTGCAGCCTACAATGTTCTGTGCTTGATTACGAGGAACTAATTCCCAAGTACCTGTCTGAATTAAAGCATTCAACTCAGAAATCATAGTTTCACGCCAATGAGAACACGTTACAACTTGAGTGTAGCAAGTTGGAATGGAAAGAGCAGAGCTGGCTTGATGTGATAGAGGGGACCATGGAATCTTTGGTTTTAGACTACTAGTTTGTTGTCTAGTCACCATCCTAGGAGCAGATGTGGTAAATGGATGAATAGAAGCGGGAAAAGATGAAGAAGTCATGAAGTCTTGCTGGGGTGATACTGTATGTATTGGAGTGGTACTGATTGAAGGTGAGGTTTCGATTGAATCTATTCTGGTTGGTGTTGGTTGGATTGATTCGTTATCATGGCTGGCGGATTGTGTTTATTGTGTGGAATAAACAGGTTGGTCGAGTGAGTTTATGGTGTCATTATGGGTAGTGAAAGGCAACGTTTTGCTATGGGTTGGCGGTGACCCAATAATACTTGATGACTGCGACTGAAAGTATGGAATAGAAGGTAAAGAGACTGATGTAGGCTGGACAGTGGTAGTGCTTGTGCTGGTATCATCAATTGCTGAAAAGGGAACACCTGCTAATAGAATAACACATGACATTAGATGAATTTACGACCAGAGGAAAATTCAAGACATATATAACCCTTATGAATTTTACTATACCCAAGAAAGACACAAACAGATGATTTAGGAGCCAACTTATGAAGAGCATATGGCTTTAGCCAAGGATAACATAGAGACCCAAAGACTCGAAGTTCATCATAATTTAGTTTATCATGAAACAACATTTCAAATGATGTATGAGCATGAGAATGAAAAGAGGGCAACCGATTAATGGTGTAAATGGCAGTATCAAATGCATATGTCCAGTATTTATAAGGAACAGACGCAGAATGCAATAAAGCTCTTCCTAGCTCAACAATATGCATATGTCCAGTATTTATAAGGAACAGACACAGAATGCAATAAAGCTCTTCCTAGCTCAACAATATGCCTATGTTTGCGTTCAGCGCAACCATTCTGTTATGGTGTATGGGGACAAGACACACGTTGTACTATTCCATTCGCATGTAGGTATTGGGTCAAAGATCGAAACTCACCCCCCAATCAGATTGAAAACTCTTAATGGGTTCCCCAAAAAATGTTTCCACTAAGCGCCGAAATTTAACAAACACAGAAAGAACTTCAGATTTTTGTTTCAGAAAGTATAACCAACAATACTTACTGAAATGGTCATAAAATAGAACATAATAATGAAAACCATCCACTGAAACAACGGGGGAAGGACCCCAAACATCAGAACACACCAACTCTAAAGGTTTTGAAACATGAAAAGAAGAATCTAGAAAAGGTAATTTGTGTGATTTGCTCACACTATAACCATGGCAAACATCAAAGTTTTTATTGGAAACAAAAGAAATATGATTATTCCTAAGAACATTTTTGACGACATGAAGGTTTGCATGCCCCAGACGTTCATGCCATAGAGAAATAGTCGCTGGAAAAGCTTTTGGAGAGAAATAACGAACTGGTTGCAAAGGAAGATGATATAACCCATCTTTACTCTAGCCTTGATAAAGCACCTGCCTCGTGGGGATATCCTTCACAAGATAATTGTCAGGGAAAAATTCAGTAGACACATTATGGGTAGTAAAGGCAGGAACTGAAAGAAATATGACACTCACATGACCTAGCTTTCTTCATATATGTGTCAATAGAATCCGTACCTCATGAAAGATGTTTTAGTTGTTTCCGTAACTGTTGAATCTGCGTTTTTGCACCTTTGGAATATATAGTAGCCAGTTTGTCCCCGGTAGCTTTAGCAATAGCACAAGATCTGATCTAACTGAGAATTGATTCAGAGACGGAGCAATTGATCCAACTTCGCACAATCTGGTCTTGACAAAACCAATCGGTGAAGGCAGGATTGATATCTTCAGTAGGTAACAAACGTGGTGGAGCAGGAGCGGTACCATCAATGTGCGACACCAACCGATAACCAAGTAGCAGAGGTAGAATTTGCACATCCCATATTAAATAATTGGATGAAGTGAGTTTAATTGTCAAAAATTGTGTAACATTAGGGATCGAAAACGAGGATGAGTTGTAGGTAGAAAAGAAGATGGGGTGTTTGAAACAGAACTTTGATCAGTCATTTTTCACGTTATTGATGAAAACAGAAACTGGTAGCAGAAGAAGAAGTAGATCAATAACGTAGAAATCCAAGCTCTGATACCATAAAGAAGTCTGATATATTTGGACTGTTTTTCATATCTTCGTATTGGTTCAGTGAGCGGTATATATAGGAGTACAGATCTTATCAGTTTGTTACTAGAGATAAACTTTATCAGGCTGTTACAAGAGATAATACATTTAGAAAATACATGATAATTATCTACAACTAATTATGATTGTAGTCCTTATCAATTATCACAGACCCGGAAGTAGAAAGTCAAAATTGAATGAATTGAACTAGTTTTTAACTTCGCAAAATATTTTCTCCTTGTGTAACACCGAAGTCCATGCCCCGACGGAAAGGGAACGGAGACCGAATGTCACATGCGGAAGACAATTAACTGAACATACAAATAACAGATAAATACAAATCATATTCAAATCTGAAAGACAGTTCTTATAGATCCAAATTCAAATAGTTCGAAAACAAATCCAAAATCAAATTGTAGTTAAACTACAAGTTTCAAATGAAAGACAATTACATAAAAATATCCCAAGGGAACTTAATCTGAAAACAAATCCAAAACATGTGCAGCTGGTTCAAAATACAGAAATAAATCCAGCAAAATAAACTGATATGAAATCCAAATCTGAAGAGGATGTCATGTGAATGCTCGATGCTAGTGATATCCTGCTATCCCACCCGACTGTCTGAACTCAGCAATTCCATTCCCAAAAAGGGTTCAAAACATACAAAACAAAAATAGAAACAATGAAGGGTCAGACTATCGATGTCTAGTTGGTAAGCCAATGCCCAACAAACACATACAGATGCGTCTAATTCAACAGGATAATATGTCATGCACAAATGCAAATTAGTTAACAACCAAGGGCACAAACAGAAACAAACAAGTTGATTATCAAACAAGTTATCCCGAAATTAATCCCCTTTAAGTGATCTAGGGTAAATGATTACAGATTATTTCAATTACCGACTGAAAAAGGCTTTACAGTTATCAAATTATTTTCAGAAGGAAGACTGTAACCGAATAGTAGTTCGGTAAGCAGTCCGGTAGGTTATACGGTCAGAGAGCGTTACCAGACTTACTGAATTGTAGTTCGGTAAACATTCCGGTAAGCTATACGGTCAGAGAGCAATTATACGAATCCAAGGAAAGTTTAAGTGACAGTTCGATACCTATTCCGGTATGAAGCTCGGTCAGAGAGTTTCAATTCTCTCAGACATTCCGAATTGAATTCGGTACCTAGCTCGGTTAAGAGTTCGGTCAGAGAGGTTGAACAGTCTTCGGAGGTTCATACCGAACTACAGTTCGGTAACCTATTCGGTAAGTAATTCGTCCAGAGAGTGAGTCTAATGATCTCCAGTCTGACCGAATTGTATTTCGGTAACCAGCTCGGTAAGGAGTTCGTCCAGAGACCATCCTACGTCCAGTTTTCTAGTTTTAAGTGACAGTCCGGTATCTATTCCGATAAAAGTCCGGTTACGGACCGTGGGAACTTTTTAAGCCTATTCCAAGTTATTTCGATCGACAAACAAAGTCTAGCTACCTAGTTGGGTCTAATCTAAGCACTTATAGCCAATTAGTAGTCACAATAAACACTACCCAGTGTTAGAACCCAAAAGAAAATAACTAGCAGCAGCCAGAAATAAACCACAACATATCCGACACATAACCAGAAGCAGGAACACATCATTATCACAGAGCTCAGATTACCTAAATTAATTAGGAGTTTAACTTACCAGGCCTGTCCTTAGTCTAATAACAAAATCGGGAACAAAACAGACAGATAGGGTTAAACCCTCGGAGATGGATCAAAGATCCAAGAGATGATGTCGTCGCATCCAGAAATGAGCTAAGCTCTAGAAATGATGCCGTCGCATCCAGAAAATGGTTGGCAATCAAGGCCATATACGCTTTCACGCATCGATGTATACATCTAATTTTCCTTAGCAGCATGCTGGTCTTATCGTATTAACCTTAGGACAGGACTTTAGCAGATTACAAAATTTAGATTTCAAATAGCAGACAAATAACAAACGAATATGGACATAAATTCATATGTCCGAACATGATCAAATAATAGGGCAGCACTATTCCCAAGCAAATTATATCAAATGCAGCAGATTAAGTATTCAATCATAGATTTCAACTTATTTTAGTTTAACCAATTTGCAAACAAAGAAACAAACAAATCAAACAAAAGTGAGGGCGTAAACATGGCTACTAACCTTATTCGCTAATCCAAAATACCACCGAAATTACTCCGGTTGACGATCCCCAACTTGGTCTACACCAAATCAAGAATAATTCATAAACTCCCAATTCACGAAAGTTAGGGTTTATACCCAAAAAGCAATTAAAAATCAATTTAAACCAATATACCCAAATCATGAAATTGAATCAAAGGTTTTAAAACCCAAACTATAATAAGCAAAAACCCCTAATATATTCGTCAAACCCTAATCTAAACCAAAATCCCAAAATCAATAATTTGCTTTAAAACCAAGAGAATTAAAGAACACATTACCTAGGTGTGAAGAAAATCGAGGCAACACAACAATCCAATTGAAAGCTTAGAAAATCGCGGCTTTGAAATCTGTGGAGAGGTTTTTGGTTTTGAGAGAAAAGTGATGAACACGTGAAAGCCAATTTCTAGGTTTGTGTGACTAATGAATCAAAACTCTTCTTTTCACTTTTATATGGGTGACAAATATCGTCATAAACCCACATATTTATAAATTAATTAAAAATAACCCCATTTATAAAATAATTACCAAATCATCTCCACTATCCAATTGTTTTTAAAACCAACCCAAAAGTCAACTGAATCAAATAATTTGGTCAAACCGGAAAAGTCAACATTTTTCAAAAATACCAATTTTACCCTTATAACGAAAATAAATAAAAAAATTAAGAAAATTTTCAAAATTAAGCAGACGAATAGCCCCAGATTACGGACGTGACAGCTCTACCCTACTTAAGAAATTTTGTCCCCGAAATTACCTAAAGTAAATAGATATGGATACTGACGTCGCATAGTCTCTTCTGGTTCCCACGACGCTTCTTCAACCGCGTGGTTACGCCAGAGGACCTTGACTAGGGGTACAGTCTTGTTCCTCAAAACTTTCACTTCCCTAGCCAGAATCTAAACCGGTTCTTCCTCATAACTCAAATCCGGTCGAATCTCAATAGTCTCACGTGTAAGGACATGAGAATGATCAGAACGATACCTTCTTAACATCGATACATGAAAGACATTATGGATCTTCTCTAATTCAGATGGCAACACAAGTCGATAGGCAAGTGGACCAATCCTTTCCAGAATCTCATAAGGTCTAATGAATCGCGGAGCCAACTTACCTTTCCGACCGAATCGAAGAACTTTCTTCCATGGAGATACCTTCAGAAATACCTTATCACCAACTTGGTATTCAATATCCTTCCTCTTAAGGTCAGCATAGGACTTCTTCATATCCGATGCTTCCTTAAGCTTCTCCTTAATCAACTTAACTTTCTCCTCAGCTTCCAAAAGTAAATCCGGACCAACAATTCGAGACTCTCCCAACTCAATCCAACACAACGGAGTACGACACTTCCGACCATACAAAGCCTCATAAGGAGCCATACAAATACTTGCCTGAAAACTGTTATTGTAAGCAAACTCAACCAAAGGCAAGTACTTAATCCAAGAACCACGAAATTCAATTACACAACATCGAAGCATGTCCTCCAAGGTCTGAATTGTCCTTTCGGACTGCCCGTCAGTTTGCGGATGAAAGGCGGTACTAAAATTCAACTTAGTTCCTAAAGCCTCCTGAAATTTCTTCCAGAATCGAGAGGTAAACCTAGGATCCCTGTCACAAATGATAGACGAAGGAACCCCATGTAACCTCACAATTTCCTTCAAATACAATTCCGCCAATCTCTCTAAAGAATAATCAACCCGGATTGGCAGAAAGTGTGCAGACTTGGTCAAACGATCCACAATCACCCAAATAGCATCAAACTTCTCACGAGTCAATGGAAACCCAAGAACAAAGTCCATAGTGACTCGATCCCACTTACATTCCGGAACTGATATCGGCTGAAGCAAACCAGATGGAAGTTGATGTTCTGCCTTAACTTGCTGACAGACCAAACACTTCCCAACAAAATCGACAATGTCTCTCTTCATACCCGGCCACCAATACATCACCTTCAGATCGTGATACATCTTGGTAGCACAAGGATGCATAGCATACACTTGCCTATGCGCTTCTGTCAATATTTCAGTTCTCAGATTATTAGATAATGGCACGTTAATCCGATCACCAAAATACCAACTACCATCATCTCTTTGAGACGCTTTAGTTCTCTTACCCTGACCAGATTTCTTAGCCCACTCCAAAGCTATCTCATCCGACTTTTGTGCTTCCAGAATCCTAGCAGTCAAATTTGGTTTCACTACCAGTTCGGCTACTAGAGCATCATCCTTCAGACTCAATCTGGCCATCATAGCATACAAAGCATGCATAGATTTACGGCTAAGAGCATCCGCTACCACATTAGCTTTACCAGGATGATAATTGATCTCCATATCATAATCCTTCAAAAATTTAACCCATCTACGCTGTCTCAAATTCAAATCCTTCTGAACAGGTAGATACTGCAAACTCTTGTGATCCGTATACACAAAACACTTCGCTCTGTACAAATAATGCCTCCAGATTTTCAGTGCAAAGACAATGGCAACCAACTCCAGATCATGAGTAGGGTAATTACGCTCATGAATCCGCAATTGCCTTGATGCATAAGCAATCATATTCCGGCCTTGCATAAGCACACAACCAAGACCGTTCAGCAAAGCATCATTGTACACAATATAGTCCAACCCTTCAACCGGCTGAACCAAAACTGGAGCTTCAGTAAGCAACTTCTTCAACATATCAAAACGTTCCTGACATTTGCTAGTCCATTCAAACTTAGCTCCCTTATGCAGAAGCTTCGTCAAAGGACCTGCAATGGAGGAGAATCCTTTCACAAACCAACGGTAATATCCTACCAAACCCAAGAAACTCCTTACTTCAGTCACGTTCACAGGTGGTTTCCAAGCCATTACAGCCTCAATCTTTTTCGGATCCACCTTAATGCTATCTTTTGAAATCACATGACCAAGAAACGCTACTTCTTCCATCCCGAACTCACATTTGGACAGTTTCGCATAAAGTTGCTTCTCACGAAGAATCTGCAAAACTATTCTCAAATGCTTGGCATGCTCTTCCTTATCCTTCGAATACACCAGAATGTCGTCAATAAACACCACAACAAACTGGTCCAGAAACTGCTTAAACACTCTGTTCATCAGACCCATAGAGACAGCAGGAGCATTAGTCAAACCAAATGGCATTACCGCAAATTCATAGTGGCCATACCTGGTCCGAAATGCTGAATTAGGAATATCCGACTCCCGGATCCTCAATTGATGATAACCCGATCTCAAATCAATCTTAGAAAACACACCAGCCCCTCTCAACTGATCAAACAAATCATCTATCCGAGGAAGAGGGTACTTGTTCTTCACAGTAAGCTTATTCAACTGCCGGTAGTCGATACACAACCGGAAAGTTCTGTCTTTCTTCTTCACAAACAGAACTGGAGCACCCCAAGGCGAAGTACTCGGTCGAATATAGCCTTTATCCAACAGTTCCTGCAACTGCACTTTCAATTCCTTTAATTCTACTGGAGCCATCCGATAAGGTGCCATAGAAACTGGCGCGGCGCCCGGAACAAGCTCAACAGTAAACTCCACTTCTCTCTGTGGCGGCAAACCCGGAATTTCATCAGGAAAGACATCCAAAAATTCATTAACAGTCGGAATGAACTTTCCATCAGAACGTGGCTTATCCACTTCCACCACATGAGCCAATAATGCTTCACATCCACTTCGAAGCATCTTATCACACAAAGCAGCCGAAACAACCTTATCTAAAGGATTCCTACGATCACCTACAAACGTGACCCAACCTTGCGGAGATTGAAGAGTCATCATCTTTGCCCTACAATCCATAACTGCTTCATGTCTAGACAACCAATCCATACCCAAAATAACATCAAACTCATTACTTTTCAACTTCAGCAAATCACCCAGAAAAGTAATACCACCAATCACAATTGGCACATCACGATACACACGGTTAACCACAACACAATTCCCCAACGGATTCGTGACATAAAGATCCTTATCAGTCAAACTTGATTCCCATCCCTTATCCTCTAAGACACTACTACAGGCATACGATAACGTAGAACCCGGATCTAACAAAGAATAAACAGGAGTGTCAAGGATAGAGAAGGTACCTGTCACCACATCAGGAGTATCTGCCTCCTCACGACCTCTCAGAGCATAGGTACGAGCAGGAGCCCTCGAATCCCTCCTAGGAGCAACTCCAGACTGTGCCCCACCTCTACTAGCATTCGGCTGAGATGCAGCAGGCCTATCATTCCTCTAAACTGAGCTAGCATCCCCAGAAGCAGGCACTCTACCAGAACCAGCAACCTGCTGAGGACAATCTCTAATCAAATGCCCTATAGACCCACACTTGAAGCAACCACCAGTCTTCCTAAAACACTCGCCCGGATGACAACGATTGCAAGTAGTGCACACTGCATAATTCACACCTCTATTGCCTTGAGTAGGAGCACTAGCAACAGATGGATTCGGCTGAGAGCCTCCTCCAGTACCCTTGTTAGGCCGAGGTTGATTAACTGAACCACCTCCAATGTTCTGCACTTGAGTCTTGCCCTTCTTGTGATGTTGGCCACCCACAGCAGAGCACTCTTGGTGTCCCTATCACGCTTCCGGTCTTTTTTGACCAACATCTCAATATCAACTGCAGCTTCAACCATCTCATGGAAATCATCAGTCCTCAAAGTAGCCAACAACTTCTAGATCTCAAAATTCAGCCCATATCGGAACTTCCTACAACGGTCAGCTGGAGTAGGAACCATCTCAGGTGCATACCTGCAGAGCTTCACAAACTCATTCTTGTAATCCTGAACTGATCTATCCCTCTGCTTCAGATAGAGGAACTCAACTCTCTTTTGTTCAGCCCAAGCATGCCCAATATAGTTCTTCTTGAACTGCTCGCGAAAGAACTCCAAATTGACCACAAATTCAGGATCCAAAGTTTGAACAACTCCTTCCCACCAACGTACTGCTTCACTATGAAGAAGGGAAACCAAGCATTTAAGCTTCTTAGCATCATTGCACCTGATCTCGTCACAGACACAAGACATATCACTTAACCAGTTATCTGCCACTTCAGGACCTTCATCACTAGTCCCCGTAAACAGCTCAATCTTCTTCTTAGGAAGGCGTTCAATAGCCGACCTCTCATGCCTAGCTCCCCCCTCTTGCAACCCACGGAGGATAGCAGCAATATCCTGAAAGGCATGAGTCTGAGCAGCGATATTATCGGGATTACGATTCTCACCAGAGTTACTGTCTTGTCCAATGGGGATATTACGGCGTCTACCAGCCATAATATGAAAATCAACAAATCAAAGGAGTACGGGTCTGGAAAGAAAAGTTCAAGAGCAGGTGTTAGCAAGGATATACTAACTAAGACTCAATTCCCTGTATGCAATGTCATGAGTTTGAAAACAATGCACAAACACACTTATTCTAATGCACAACAAGAAGCAACCGAGAACCGATGCTCTGATACCAACAAATTTAACACCCGAACCCCCGCCCCGACGAAAAGAGAACGCGGAGACCGAATGTCACATGCGGAAAACAATTAACGGAACATACAAATAACAGATAAATACAAATCATATTCAAATATGAAAGACAGTTCTTATAGATCTAAATTCAAATAGTTCGAAAACAAATCCAAAATAAAATTGTAGTTAAACTACAAGTTCCAAATGAAAGAAAATTACATAAAAATATCCCAAGGGAACTTAATCTGAAAACAAAATCCAAAACATGTGCAGCTGGTTCAAAATACAGAAATAAATCCAGCAAAATAAACTGATATGAAATCAAACATTGGCTTGAGGAACAGGTCTTGGAGATGGATATTGGCGGCTAGCATGACCATTACCGTTGCAATTGTAACATAATAAGGTGGAAGAAACAGTACCACGTCCAGTAGAAGAAGAACCACGACCAACAGATCCATGTCCTCCTCGTCCTCGGCCACCACGACCTCTCCAACGACCACCATTACCTCTACCTGTACTACCATAATTTGCAGTATGAGGAACAACAGTCCCAATAGCAAGATTATCCAAGCGAATCTGAGTTTCCTCACTCAATAGCAAAGCATATAACTCATAAAAGTTAATAGAGGTATTACGTGCTTCTAATGCACGTGTAAAGGGACGATAGTCTGGTCCCAGTCCCTCCAATACATCACATACCAATGAATCATCAGAAACAGGACAATCAAATGCACTCAATTGATCGGAAATTGACCTAGCTTTCTTCATATATGTGTCAATAGAATCCGTACCTCATGAAAGATGTTTTAGTTGTTTCCGTAACTGTTGAATCTGAGTTTTTGCACCTTTGGAATATATAGTAGCCAGTTTGTCCCCGGTAGCTTTAGCAGTAGCACAAGATCTGATCTAACTGAGAATTGATTCAGAGACGGAGCAATTGATCCAACTTCGCACAATCTGGTCTTGACAAAACCAATCGGTGAAGGCAGGATTGATATCTTCAGTAGGTAACAAACGTGGTGGAGCAGGAGCGGTACCATCAATGTGCGACGCCAACCGATAACCAAGTAGCAGAGGTAGAATTTGCGCATCCCATATTAAATAATTGGATGAAGTGAGTTTGATTGTCAAAAATTGTGTAACATTAGGGATCGAAAACGAGGATGAGTTATAGGTAGAAAAGAAGATGGGGTGTTTGAAACAGAACTTTGATCAGTCATTTTTCACGTTATTGATGAAAACAGAAACTGGTAGCAGAAGAAGTAGATCAATAACGTAGAAATCCAAGCTCTGATACCATAAATTAGTCTGATATATTTGGACTGTTTTTCATATCTTCGTATTGGTTCAGTGAGCGGTATATATAGGAGTACAGATCTTATCAGTTTGTTACTAGAGATAAACTTTATCAGGCTGTTACAAGAGATAATACATTTAGAAAATACATGATAATTATCTACAACTAATTATGATTGTAGTCCTTATCAATTATCACAGACCCGGAAGTAGAAAGTCAAAATTAAATGAATTGAACTAGTTTTTAACTTCGCAAAATATTTTCTCCTTGTGTAACACCGAAGCCCATGCCCCGACGGAAAGGGAACGCGGAGACCGAATGTCACATGCGGAAGACAATTAACTGAACATACAAATAACAGATAAATACAAATCATATTCAAATCTGAAAGACAGTTCTTATAGATCCAAATTCAAATAGTTCGAAAACAAATCCAAAATCAAATTGTAGTTAAACTACAAGTTTCAAATGAAAGACAATTACATAAAAATATCCCAAGGGAACTTAATCTGAAAACAAATCCAAAACATGTGCAGCTGGTTCAAAATACAGAAATAAATCCAGCAAAATAAACTGATATGAAATCCAAATCTGAAGAGGATGTCATGTGAATGCTCGATGCTAGTGATATCCTGCTATCCCACCCGACTGTCTGAACTCAGCAATTCCATTCCCAAAAAGGGTTCAAAACATACAAAACAAAAATAGAAACAATGAAGGGTCAGACTATCGATGTCTAGTTGGTAAGCCAATGCCCAACAAACACATACAGATGCGTCTAATTCAACAGGATAATATGTCATGCACAAATGCAAATTAGTTAACAACCAAGGGCACAAACAGAAACAAACAAGTTGATTATCAAACAAGTTATCCCGAAATTAATCCCCTTTAAGTGATCTAGGGTAAATGATTACAGATTATTTCAATTACCGACTGAAAAAGGCTTTACAGTTATCAAATTATTTTCAGAAGGAAGACTGTAACCGAATAGTAGTTCGGTAAGCAGTCCGGTAGGTTATACGGTCAGAGAGCGTTACCAGACTTACTGAATTGTAGTTCGGTAAACATTCCGGTAAGCTATACGGTCAGAGAGCAATTATACGAATTCAAGGAAAGTTTAAGTGACAGTTCGGTATCTATTCCGGTATGAAGCTCGGTCAGAGAGTTTTAATTCTCTCAGACATTCCGAATTGAATTCGGTACCTAGCTCGGTTAAGAGTTCGGTCAGAGAGGTTGAACAGTCTTCGGAGGTTCATACCGAACTACAGTTCGGTAACCTATTCGGTAAGTAATTCGTCAAGAGAGTGAATCTAATGATCTCCAGTCTGACCGATTTGTATTTCGGTAACCAGCTCGGTAAGGAGTTCGTCCAGAGACCATCCTACGTCCAGTTTTCCAGTTTTAAGTGACAGTCCGGTATCTATTCCGATAAAAGTCCGGTTACGGACCTTGGGCACTTTTTAAGCCTATTCCAAGTTATTTCGATCGACAAACAAAGTCTAGCTACCTAGTTGGGTCTAATCTAAGCACTTACAGCTAATTAGTAGTCACAATAAACACTACCCAGTGTTAGAACCCAAAAGAAAATAACTAGCAGCAGCCAGAAATAAACCACAACATATCCGACACATAACCAGAAGCAGGAACACATCATTATCACAGAGCTCAGATTACCTAAATTAATTAGGTGTTTAACTTACCAGGCCTGTCCTTAGTCTAATAACAAAATCGGGAAGAAAACAGACAGATAGGGTTAAACCCTCGGAGATGGATCAAAGATCCCAGAGATGATGCCGTCGCATCCAGAAATGAGCCAAGCTCCAGAAATGATGCCGTCGCTTCCAGAAAATGGTTGGCAATCAAGGCCATATACGCTTTCGCGCATCGATGTATACATCTAATTTTCCTTAGCAGCATGCTGGTCTTATCGTATTAACCTTAGGACAGGACTTTAGAAGATTAGAAAATTCAGATTTCAAATAACAGACAAATAACAAACGAATATGGACATAAATTCATATGTCCGAACATGATCAAATAATAGGGCAGCACCATTCCCAAACAAATTATATCAAATGCAGCAGATTAAGTATTCAATCATAGATTTCAACTTATTTTAGTTTAACCAATTTGCAAACAAATAAACAAACAAATCAAACAAAAGTGAGGGCGTAAACATGACTACTAACCTTATTCGCTAATCCAAAATACCACCGAAATTACTCCGGTTGACGATCCCCAACTTGGTCTACACCAAATCAAGAATAATTCATAAACTCCCAATTCACGAAAGTTAGGGTTTATACCCAAAAAGCAATTAAAAATCAATTTAAACCCAATATACCCAAATCATGAAATTGAATCAAGGGTTTCAAAACCCTAACTATAATAAGCAAAAACCCCAAATCAATTCTTCAAACCCTAATCTAAACCAAAATCCTAAAATCAATAATTTGCTTTAAAACCAAGAGAATTAAAGAACACATTACCTAGGTGTGAAGAAAATCGAGGCAACACAACAATCCAATTGAAAGCTTAGAAAATCGCGGCTTTGAAATCCGTGGAGAGGTTTTTGGTTTTGAGAGAAAAGTGATGAACACGTGAAAGCCAATTTCTAGGTTTGTGTGACTAATGAATCAAAACTCTTCTTTTCACTTTTATATGGGTGACAAATATCGCCATAAACCTACATGTTTATAAATTAATTAAAAATAACCCCATTTATAAAATAATTACCAAATCATCTCCACTATCCAATTGTCTTCAAAACCAACCCAAAAGTCAACTGAGTCAAATAATTTGGTCGAACCGGAAAAGTCAATATTTTTCAATAATACCAATTTTACCATTATAACGAAAATAAATAAAAATTAAGAAAATTTTCAAAATTAAGCAGACGAATAGCCCCAGATTACGGACGTGACACCTCATTTATTTGTTTGGATTTGCACCTATCAAGTTTGGTATTTTAATTTTATTTTAATATAAAACTTATTGCATTGAGAGGTACTAAATTTATTGTATAGCCTTGATGATACTAAAAACAAGAATCAACAACTAATAAGAATATCCACAACCTTTTCTAACAATGGGAAATATCCACAACTTTATGGGAAACAATAGGAAATTAAAATGGAAATATATTTTCTTAATTTCTGGGTGAGCATTGCATTGCCTGGGCTGCCATTGATGCTTGTGATGAAACGCGTTTTGAGCTTGTTTTAAGTTCCAATTTTGCTGTATTGGGAATAGCAGCCTTTGAATCCTTTTCAAGTTTTATTTTAAGTTCATCTACTGCATTGAGATTTTGTACGTGTTGAATGAGGCCTCTTATCTGTATGAGAGTGTCACAAATGGCATTCGTTGGCAAATTATAACTGGATATAATGGGCGTGTAATTCGATCACAATCTAGGGGTTGTAACAGTGAATATATAACCAGATTCAATAGACTTGTTATTAGAGAATATTGTGGCCGTAGAATAATTAAACACAGCTGCAAAATTTCTGTGCACTATTAGATACCATGAATGATAAATTAGTAATCACATTTTTATGTGTATGATCTACATTTGTAAGTGCTTGCTTTTACCCAGTTGCATTAATTTGTTCTGAAATTACCCTAACTCAACCCTCACTCTCTTGACAATTTCTGGTCATCGGCTTTAAAATGGCATCCTGATAAGCATGAAGCACTCTCTTAGGTTTGTTGTTCAACTGAAAATTGATTGATTTGGGTTATGAATTTGGAGTTAAACAAAGTTGATTGAAGCTTACTATCAGCTCAAACATTTTCATTTTTCAGGCCACGACAGAGTTTGAATTGTATTGATGTTCATAAGCCACTACTTTTACATTGATTTTAGATTCATTATTGGAATACTAAGGAGAGTTAAATCTAACAACATTCCACAAACTACACGAAAAACAACCTCATCATGCTGAAGAATGATTCAGCATTGATTGGGCAACTAATTATATTCATTAGTTTTATGTAAATATAAAAAAAAAGAAAAAATCAAGATAACTAGTCCTTTATTGATGAGCTTTGCTTTTGCGAAAGATTAAAACTAATAACATATTCTATTCTTATTTCACCCCATCTTACCACACTTCTTGTTTAAGAGCAATTACATAAAAAAATAATGTAGATATGACCACATTAACTATTTTTATTTAAATATTAATATTTTTAATATTCACACCCATTATATTTTATGTACTTTTTTTTTAATTAAGTACCAATATTAATTCAGATTTGATTTTTTAATACTATGAGTAAAAAAAATTAAATATAAAATTATCGATTATAATTTATTTTTTAAATAAAATTCTTATTATATTGATTTATTTTTTTAATCTCTAAATTGAATTAAAACTTCGAACAAATGGATTTAGATTATATATACAAATATAAAAGTTTGGTATAAGGGCCTGAGAAGCCCCCTAAACCTGGCCTCAACTTTCATTGTAGTCATTCAACTTTGCGTTAGGTCAAATAAGCCCCTCAACTATTAATTTAAGGGTCAAACAAGCCCCTGAAGCTAATGTGGAGGCTGAGATGGCAAATTGTATTTTCAAAGCGCGTTTGATCTATTTTTATGCACACCTGGACGTTTAACGTCCGTTTTCCGTTTGTTTAAAATAATTTAGGGATTAGGTTTTCATATTATCCTCAATGAAATTTACTTGATCTATTTGAGAGAAAAGCGTGAGATGAGTGATAACAATGGTTGGTTAAAGGAGGGGGTTCGTTTCTTGAATGGGCGTTTGGAAGATGAAGAGGGTTCTGTTGACTTGTGTCATTGTTTCAAACCCGTTGTTCTGCGAGTTTCATGGACGTCTTCAAATCCTGGTAGAAGGTTCACAACATGCCATACATTAAGGCTTTTCTAACCATTACTTGTTATAATCTTGCCGAGGATTACTAGGAATAATCTAACCATTACTGTAATGTAGAGTAACGGTGGCTGCAATTTCTTTAAGTGTGTCGATCGTGAATTTCCTGATCAAGCTAAGAAGACAATTCTGGGTCTATTAAAGAATGTGAAAAAGTTGGAGGTTGAGAATGAGAGGTTGGAGGCTGAGAATGAGATGCTAAAGGCTGGGAAATGGATGTCAAGCAAAGTCTGTGGAAGAAGAATTAAGCTTCTTGTTTTGATTGTCATTATTCTAGCTGTCTGGTGGTTATTTTGATTATGGTATATGGCTAACACTCTTAGTTGTTTTGATTAGGATTAGGTGTTTAATTGGTGCTAATGCTATTACATAGCATTATTTGTACTATATTTGGTTTTCTCAATGAGCAAAAGTTCCTCAATGATATTAGTTGTTTCAATTTTATGGTATTTGTTGTTTAAAGTTTATCAAATTTGTATATTGTTTCAATGAAAACCATTTTGCTCAATGAACAACCATAAACTCACCATCTAGCAATTATCATCACCAACACTCCTAAAATGAGGCTATGAATTGGTTTAATATATGATATCGAATGCATAATAACACTGCAAACAATGCACAATGAAAACCATTTTGCTCAATGAACAACCATCAACTCACCATCCAGCAACATGACCATCAACACCCCCACAATAAAGCTATGAAATGGTTGTACTGTATAATATGAATGCATAATGCTACTATTGTACTAAGCTGATTTCATAATAACTCCAAACTGTTATAATAACTCCTAAAATGATATAACTTCCAAACTGTTATAATAACTCCCAAACTGATTTCATAACTTCTAAAATGATATAAATCAACATGATTAATAGTTTAAAGGTGTAGCCAATAGTGTACAAAAGATCCCAAAATGATAGTAGTTTAAAGCTGAACTAAGCAGCTTGGAAAATACACCTCAAAATATTAGTACTATAGTACGATAGTCATTTCAACAGTCTAAATAAACATCCGAAACATATTCCAAATTTTCCTGAACTACTACCAAACCATGTTTGATCTTTCTCCTTAGCCTGAAGTTTGGTCCTGATACGAAGCTGAAGTTGAGTTGTTGATACAACTTTCTTCCCTTTCCATTTTAGTCTAGTTAGTTTGAATTCAAGATCCACATTGGTTGCAGTTGCATCCTTCATTACATTTCCTTCATTAACTATAATCTGAGCTGCACTATCAGACTGTAAAATGGATAGTCATGTCAGTAAGTATATATATATAGTAATCATCTATATTTGTAGGACTTACATTCCAAATTTGTTGATTTGTGTTTGTGTTGACATAGAAGCTATATCCAGGTCTCTTTCTTCCACTTCTACCTCTTCCACCTCTTGAATTCATATACCTTCCTCTACCTCTTCCTCTATTGGAAGTTTAATTATGTTATTATTGTTGTTGGAAGTCTATAGAGCTTACTGTATTAGATGATAAAGGAGGAATGAAACTGGAGTTAGCTCTGGATTTTGGTGCTCTGGGAGGTTTTGGGATCGAAGGTCTAAATGAGCCACCTTTTTTTGTCTGAGCTGTAGATCCTGTAGGAGGTTCAGGCTGTGTTTTGTGCATATCTCCTGCATCTTTGTTGGTATTTTGAGGCTGTATTTTGGCAGACTTGACCCTCTTTGCTTTGTCTGTTGGAGACGCAGATGTGGCTGATATCTTTTGTTGTTGTGTCGTAGAACCTATAGCATTCCATTCCTTATATAATCTGCTCGTGTCATTACATACAAAGTTGGACAAATTTGTTGTTGATGAGCTTCCTTGTGTGTTGGAATTATCTTGGTTTGTGTCCATTGTAGGGATAGTTGTTGAAGAAGTACCCTGTAGAAGATAAGATGAAACTATGAATACCAATAACCAAATAAAATTATGTAATGAATGTCAGATAATTAAATTACCGTGGATGGACAGCCTCTTGCATTGTGACCTTCTCGGCCACATTTTCTACAATGCATTTTAACCCCACTTTTCTGCAGCTCACCATACTTATTTTTATTTGGTTCATATTTGTCCTTTCTTTGATTTCGGCGAGGTCTCCCAAGCATCCTTCTCATTTGTGGTGGATCTATGTGGAATGAAGCATTATATACCCACATCTTCATGTTCGCTACAGGTTGAATAAAATGGTTATAAGCCTTCAAAAAGGTCTCTTTTCTGTACCAGTGTTCAACAAAGTCTTCTGGGTTCAAACTTCTATCAAACATTGCACACACAGCGTGTGCACATGGAATGCCCTTTAGCATCCACAACCTACATGAGCAATACTTCCTATTCAAATCAACCACATGTTTATACTCACCCTCCTATATTTCAAAACCAACTTCAGCATTCCAAATCACCCTGCACTTCTGAGAAGTCACCATGTTATCCTCTGACACCTTCATTGCCATTGGGGAGATATCACACGTCCATCTACTCATAAATGCTCTCATCTCTGCTTGTCTGGCCATTAACTTGTGTCTAATTTCTTCAAACATGGTGATGATGGCTTTGTGTCTAGGGCCAATGATCCAAGAGTTAAAAGACTCACTCATGTTGTTGTCGATCGAATCACACTTAGAATCAAACCGAAAGAATGCCTTGGACTATGTCTCTTTGTTATAGTTCAGTAGGTCCTGAACTATCCCATCCCCTAACTTTGACAGATTTTGTAGTTCATCTTTCAACTACGATTCAAATGAGGATTTCGCACATTTCCAGAATTGTCTCTTTCTTTCTTCACCCCTCCACTTCTTGTGCCAATTCCCCCAAATATGTCTGGCACACATTCTATGTTCAGCCTCAGGCAATAGCTCTGCAACTGAGGGTATCAATCCCTGCAAACACAAAATGTTAACTCATTTTTGTAATTTCCAACAAGTACATCTATCACCAAATTAATCAACATGGAACAACCAGTCTACAAAGTAATTATAACTAATGATTACTATATAATCACCAAATATGTAATCTGATTTTTGTAATTTCCAAATTAATCAACATGGAACAACCAGTCTGTAACTTAATCACCAAATATGTAATTTGATTTTTGCAATTTCAAGCAAGTACTCAAATAACTAACTAGCTAGTGAATACCAAATCATATATTGGAAAAAATAATGAACACCCTAAACATACTATATAATTACTATAAACTAATATGACTAAAGTATTACAACACAAAACTTATAATCAGCAAATGCAGACTAAATAAAACCTGCATCTAGTAATTATAATCAGCAAAATATTGGGCTCTTAATATTATGATATAGAGAAAGTACACCAATTGTTTGAAAAATGCAGTTATAATGGTTCTACAACACTAAACTAATGATTTAGTATTGAACAGACTAAACAAATAATGCAGGTATAAAACATTAAAACATTTCTGTATTAACTAAAGAATTTGGATGAAAATACCTTCTGCATGTCCGAAATGACAATTAGACCTTCACCCTGTCCAAGCTGCAAGTCCTCAATTCAATGATCCAAGAACCAGCTCTAAGAATGCTTAATTTCTAAACCTACAAATGCCTAAGAAATTAGGTACATTTGTTGGTTTCCATTCTTGCCGACAACTGCAAGCAATTGCCCCTTACATGCACCCTTTAAGAAATAACCATCTAAACCGAAAATCTTCCTACAACCCTCCATCCAACCTTTCTTAATACTACCTAAACACATATAAAAATACCCAAATAAAGCTTTTCCAGGGACTATTTCTCTATCAACCCCAATCCAACAAGAGCTGCCTGGATAAGTATCTAATATCATCCTTGCGTAGTCGGTTTATCTACTAAACTCTATATTCCAATCCCCCATAAAATATTTCATAACTCTTCTTTTTGCTCTACATGCTGTAGACCTACTAACATACAAACCTAAATCCTCCCTAATTAACTCTTGGAATCTCCAAATGACAATTTCAGGTTGTTGCACAATTCTGTCCTTGTATTTTCTAAACAAAAAGTCTACATTACAAGCTTTATTCTTGTTTTTCCTATTACACTTATGTTCAGGATGATATGTCTTAACAACTAAATCACCACTATCGTTATCCTGACTAGCAAAAATTTTCCACTTACATCCCTCTGCCCTACACTTAACTCTAACTCTCTTAGGTTCATTCTTAGTTTTCACTAACTGCACTTGTTTCTCATTCGCACAATTCTGTATGGCTTCTCTAAACTCCTTAGCATTTTGAAATAGCATACCAAGTTCAAAGAAAGAGACAGATGCATTTGGATCATACCTCACTTTTTTACTAGTCTTCCTTCTGGGTATGTCAGTGCCATCCTCTACTGCTGAATCAATAGAATCTTTGTTGTATTCACTTCCAGGTGATTTAGAATCATAAAAATTTTCATCTCCACACAATTTGTCTTTAACCCTATCAGCTTTACTAGATCCTACGCCCTCAAATCCCTTATCCACTACTGCTTCACCTAATGAAACTTCTGATGGTATTTTGGGTACCTTTCTAGTTCTCTTGGCCTTCTTTTCTAGCCTTCTTTTCCCCTTAATTGCCTAACTTCTTCTTCCTCATCACTCCCTTCCTCATTAGGTCCTCCAACTTCCAGATCTATATCACTAGAACTGCTACTATGAGAATCTTCCTCAATCTCCAAGCCACCTGTATTGTCCTTACCAGGTTCTACCTCTTTTTGCAGGTGATTTTGACCATCTACATCTGCCTCCACAGAACTATTAACAGCATCTTTTGAGTTGTTCAAATCACCTGCTGCAGAGAATATATTCCTTAGGTCTTCACCCTCTGCCTCCTTATGACAATTTACATTCTCACCCTCTGAACCCAGCACATTTTCACTAGAACTAGGTGGGACAACATTTTGACTAACTACCACTGGATGACTAACCATATGCTCAATACACACCTCTAACATGTCCCCTGTTTTCATTGGAGCAATATAATTCATTATCTCCTCATCTCTATTCATGGCTATAAACCCTAAACCATTCCTATCTAAAATGTGGTATATTTCAACCTCACGGTAACCTAAGTCATGAGAAAAACAATATAACTCAAAAATGGATAGCAAATCCTTGTCAATGTTGAAATGAGTTACCTCACCCCCAACATAAATCCTTGATCTGGTAAATGTCCCCCATGGTGAAATCGAAGTTTAATAAAGACACTGTTCATCTTCTAACCTGCAGCAACGTATCTGTTGTTAGCTTACCCAACAAAGAAGTATTTAATAGATTGCAAAAACACACAGTTTTTCAACGTAACACAACCAAAATCACATAAACATGAACCTAACGTACCTTTGATGACAAACTCAAGTAACAATTAAGTGACGAACCGATGACCTAACCCTAAATAAAGCGACAAACTACCCAGATTACAACCACTACCACATTAGATATGTTGTAAGAGATTGTGAAGTCGATGCTGTCAATTATCGGTCAAATCTCCGTTGAAATCCAGCGATTGTTTGATAGTGAAGGTGCGAGAAGGTGTCGATGAATCTTTGTCGAATATGCTGAAGGGTGTAATTGAACTTCATAAACAGTATTTGACGGTAACCTAACACCGTTTGTCAAAGCTCTGACGTGGCAATCCAATGGGTGTCAATTATCTGACCTAGAGCCTATTGAACCGAGATTTTAAAACATGCGCTTGGACCCGACTGGGAAAGTGGTTTCAGGGGCTTGTTTGACCCTTAAATTAATAGTTGAGGGGTTTATTTGACTCAACACAAAGTTGAAGGGCTACAATGACAGTTGAGGCCAAGTTTGGGGCTTCTAAGGCCTTTATGCCTAAAAGTTATATTTAAAATTTCAAATAAAATAATTTTTTTATAAATAATAATATATGAATGTAAATTTTAAAAGGGTTATTTTCATTTTATCACCGCAGGTTTGTCTGATAAATAGTGTATATTATTATGTTAATATTTGACCTATTAAAAAACGAAGGTAGTATAATTTATATATTGTCTTAATTGATGCAATGCATATGTTTTGTTTTCAGATCTTAAGATAAATTTATTTAAATATATATAATTTTTTTATAATTTAATTACATAATTTAAAAAATTTTATTTTATAATTTCAAATATTTTTTAATATCTATATATACATTATTGTTATCATAAATAAATAAATAATTATATATCATTTATAGTTTAAAATTAGTTATTTGCATATTAAAAGAGTTAGAATTTTTTTTTGGGTAGCGTATGAATTTAAATTTATTAATATATGAAATTAGCAGAGATATAAATATGATGTATATTTATTATATAATTTATTATGCTTTTTCATTTTTATCATATTTATCCATGAGTATATCCACATCCTCATAATAATTTTTTTAAATAATAATTTAATCAAAATTTATTTAATCACAAAATTAATCTAAATTATAAACAAAATAAATTTAAATAAAACAATAATCTCGACTCTCTTTTAACTAAAATTTTAATTAAAAAAATCGAAAAATATAAATTTCATTAATATTTGATGTTCTCACCACAAGTTACCACCATACCACAAAGTCAAAATTAACACATCATAATCAAGGATAATAATTAAAAAATAAACTTGATGAGTTCACGTTCAAACTTAAGACATTTGCAACACCTTGTGCAAAATAGAATAGTTCCACACTTTGTCTCTTCCCTACCAAATCCATGTAAAATACTTTCATTCCTACGTAGGAGAGTGTGTTTATAACTTTTAAAGCATTTTCACAAAAAATAATAAATAAAAGAAAGTAGATAAAAAACCATATCGTATGAAAATCTGGAGCTCTTTTTATAAATTATAACTTCAATAAAACAAAAAAAAAATCTTATTGAAATTTGTTTGAAATTGTTAAATAATAGTGAAAATAATAAATAAAAAAACTAGAGAAAATAGATCATTGTGAGCGCTGTTGCACTTTTCAAAAAGTTCAGGGTTTAAATTATGAGTTTTTTAAAGTTTTTTTTTTTAAAAAAATAATTTTGGGTGGATATGGATTTCACTAATAAAATAAAATTATAATTTATTTTATTTTTAATTATATTTTGCGGGTAGAGGATATTGATAAGGATATTTTATCCTACCCATATCAATATCCTTATCCTTAACGGGTATAGATTTTCTATCCATATCCGTCTACTAGTCTTAATGGGTATATTAATATCAACTCATAGCGGGTGGATATCCACGGGTAAGCGGGTACGTGGGTATAATTATCATCTCTAGCTGGAGAGGCAAAGCCAATATATCGCAACAACATTATTATCGGCAAAATATCCAAATTCAAGTACCATGGAGGAAATAGAAAGAGTGAATCAACAACCACTAATTGGTTAATGTTTGAATACTATCTACCGCTGCAAAGGTACACTATGACACTTACACTTAATGACATTAAATATGTTAGTTACTATAGTTATTACACTAATCACATGTATTTTTTAGGTGGACGACATCATTTTGATCAGCCTCTTTCACAAAGTTGATCAATTTCCACAGCTGCATATTCTTAATAATATTCCTCAATTTCCACCCAATATACCCCTAATTCACCAACCTCAGTACAATATCCCAATTATACCTCTTGAAGCCAATTTACATGCTGAGTTCCAATACAATAATCCTTATCAGCTGCCCATGCCTAATCAGCAGCCCATTCCTAATCTCATTCCTAATCATGATCAACAACTTATTCACCTACCTCATTACAATATCCCAATTATACATCTTGAAGCCAATTTACAGAATAATCAAGCCGAGTTCCAATACAATAACCCTAATCAACAGCTCATTCCTAATCTTATTCCTGATCAGCAGCTTATTCACCTACCTCATCACAATATCCCAATTATACCTCTTGAAGCCAATTTACAGAATAATCAAGCTGAGTTCCAAAACAATAACCATAATCAGCAGCCCATTCCTAATCTCATTCCTGATCAGCAGCTTATTCACCTACCTCATTACAATATCCCAATTATACCTCTTGAAGTCAATTTACAAAATAATCAAGCTGAGTTCCAATATAATAACCCTAATTAGCAGCCTATTCCTGATCTCATTCCTAATCCTGATCAGCAGTTCATTCACCAACCTCACTTCAATATCCCAATTAAACCTCTTGAAGCCAATTTACAGAATAATCAAGCTGAGTTCCAATACAGTAACCCTAATCGGCCATAGTACAATATCCCAACTAAACCTCTTAAAGCCAATGTACAGCATAATCAAGCTGAGTTCCAATTCAATAACCTTGATCAATAGCTCATTCCTAACCTTGATCAGCAGGCGCATGATGCTCAAAATCTCTTCGAGAATCTCTAGGAACTTCAATAATGATGATAATAACTTTCAGGGGTTTAACCATAACGATCTCAACTGGACTAGAACTAAAACCTACGGTAAGATTTGCTACTACTACACATTTAGAAACCTATACTGAATTTCTATTTTTTACTTCTTCTAAAACAATATAACAGTCTGACAACTAGAACTGGAACTAAAACCTACGATAAGATTCGCTACTACCGCGCATTTAGAAACCTATACTAAAATTCTATTTTTTACTTCTTCTAAAACAATATAGTAGTCTGACGTGAGTAATGAGCAGGGGCGGATCCGAAAAATACTAAACGATGTCAATAATATAAAAAAAAAATTACATTAAAAAATATTTCAACTAAAGAAATTATCCATTGTTTTCATATTTTGAAAGCAGGTATAATACAAGAAAAAAAATAAATCGGATTGCGCACTCATTTTTAAAAAAAAAAAATGAAAAGTTAATTTTTTTTTTAATTTGAAGCTTGAAAAAAATTGTAAAGAAAAATTAAAAAAAGATTGAAAACCAGAATTTGATCTCGGGTGGTGGGTGAGATATGAAATTTTAATTAAAATTTTTTTAAAAAAAAAATAAATCTGAAGCATTTAATTAAATTGGAAAAAAAAATTTTAAACCATGTTAGTGGGTGAGATATTATTTAAAATTTAAATATTTAAAAGAATTAAAGATTATTTTAAATTTAAAAGAAAATTCTGAAACATTTAATAAATTTGGAAAAAAAAAATTAAACAATTTTTATGGGTGAGATACTATTTTAATTTAAATATTTAAAAGAAAAGAAGACTATTTTAAATTTAAAAGAAGAAAAGAGAGGAGAATGATTATACATGTTTCAAACTCTGGACCTTGGGAATATAATGACAACACTTTATATTATCTTCTACCTCAATTACATGACTACTTATGCTATTGAATGTTATATATTTATTTAGAGTGATGTTAATTGACATCATTGATACCATCTTAGATCCGCCCCTGGTAATGAAGTAGACATGAGGATCTCTAGAAGCAAAGAGAATAAACCTGTAAATGGATTAAATCTGTGACAAGGTCAAAATGACCCCTAATCTCTCTATCTCAAGCATCCAACATCACCTAGAGAACAAAACATAAGGAAACAAAGAAAGAACGTATTCAGCAATCTATTAGTGAGAAAGTTTCTAAAAAGCAAAATGATGGGACACAACAACAATAAGAGGAGAGTAGACCCAAAACCACAGTACACTTTACAAATGATAACAAATAGAACCCCTAATCTGGCCAATTTCAGACCCTAACTAATCCATATAAACCCCATATATAACCATGAATCAGACCCGAACAAATCATATCAGACCCAAAAACAAGTAAAAAAAAAATCAAATGCACCACATAACAGACCCCAAAAACCCCATATATCATCATAACCCAGAAAACCCCAGATGCCTACAATATTGCATGGTATCAATCATAGTAAATAAACATAACCAATCAACAAACCTTAAGTTGGCAAGCAGAAGCCTCGTATATCAGTACTCAACATCTTTATTTGTTCAAATGATGAAGGAGTTTCGGAACATTAGCACTCATTAATTACTATTGCTTGCCATTTTTTGCTTTAAAAAACATTGATATCTTGCAATACCAAATGGTCAAGTAGACACCAAATAATGAACATACATGAAAGAAACTCTTATTGGGACCATAAGAGACATCATAAAATAAATATACAAATTAGAAGAATGTAAAATGAGTACTTAATAATTTTTAATGTTCTCCATCAGGAAATGAAGAAAAATAATAGCTGAGTTATTACCTCTACATAAACTTCTAGAGAGGTTAATAGTACTTGAAATATTTCTCCTCCCTCCGTGAATTCAGGGTTCCGAATACTTTTTCTCACTTCTTTACCCTCAAAAGTAGATTGCAAAATGAGACGGTGCTAAATGCAAAAGTTCCTCATCTTACACTGCAGAAGAATATGAAATGATAAGGAAAGGCTGAATGCAATCTGATAATAATAAGAGAACAAATGAAATCACCTTTGCAATTCACTTATAAGAAAGATTCAACAGATTCAACACATTAAAATTAATAACACGCCCCGGTTTTTGGAATAACAGGGTAGTATTTGCAACAATTAAGCTCATTGCAACAATTTGCAATTAACAGCTATAAGATAGCATATGACTGTGTAATGGGCAATTCTTGTAAAACGACGTCAAGAACTTGAAGGGCTTCTTGAGGTGTATCAACCTACCTGCCCTACAAGAAAAGTCCTAGATGATGTAGATCAGCACGAGCAGCCAACTTTATCACAACTTTGAATTCTCTCTCTTCTGGATCATTGAAAAAATAATTAAAAAAAATAAGGAATATTAGCAATTTTATAACTAAGAAATATCACAATAACTTCATACATCATAACCAAAAATAAGACATTGGGCCTCATTTTCCATCATATTCATTAAGAAGAGCAATTCTAAATTTCTTAGATACAAATGGTAATGCCCGGCAGTATAGAGGCTCTTACGACCATCATAAGTAGGAAAACACTTTTCAAGATGGGACTCTCAGTGCTGCCTAACCAGCTGCTCCTTCACGGCATAATTGACCCCTTTAGAGGTAACCTCTGGGGTAATAGTAACCTACCAATATAATAACATCTCTTATTGCCAACTTGAAAAGAAAATTTGCGTATAAAAGACAATACAAATGAGACGTCTTACAATCAATTATTATAAACTAACTTAAAAAGTCATGAATGACCAACATAGGTTTCAATACAAGAACCCACATTATAGTGATGCAAATCTTTGTTAGGTAATTTAGAAGAAAAAAAATGATTTGCTTTCGCGATGCACCTCTGTCTAGTACTGCCCTTTCCGGGTCGAAGAGAGAACCTCAGATTTTTGCTTGATGGTGGAGCAATTTGAGAAGAACCTCCAGTTCTTACACTTTCTCAACCAGCTGGGCTAAAGAACTGGCCTGATGGGTCACCCTAGACGCATGTGACTGGGAAGTCTCACCTCCACTAGAATGCTGATCAGTTTTTTTCTTACTAACCATGATGATAACTGCATGAGAAGTATAAAAACTAATCAACTTAAAATACCAAGGAAGAACCAGCCTACTAAATTTTTCATATAAGTACCAGACCAAAAAATACCATATGTTAGAAAACACCTGTTACACATGAATAAATTTAGAAATAAATATTTAATCTGTCGACATAGACCACTATAAAATTTCGAGGATATTTTATGAAAAATCCTACATACAAATTAAGGAAAAGGTACAAGCAACAATAAACCTATCTTCCTTTTAAAAGTTACAAAAACATATCTTTAACAATGAAGAATACCAGCAATTTACTAACCAAACAGTAAATAAGTGAAAGGCTTCACGAATTAACACCACAGAAACTAAGTACCTGTAAATTGACATTATGAGGAAAAGATTTAAGATTTTATCATGTATGCTCAGAAATGAGAACTACAAGCATACAATTTAAAAACACAAAAAGTGTACCCGAATTGCGACCAAACAATATTAAAAATACAAATCACACCATCAATAAACTAAAGTTAAAAATTATAAAGATAAAAATAAATAAAATAATGACAATAAGAATAGGAAAATAAATCGACAAGGCATTTTGAAAAGTTGATAATGAAACTGCAAAGCACTGATTAAAACATCAAAGAGGGATAACCAATCCTGGAAAGTTTAGAGGATAATAGTAAAGAAAGTAGAAAAACCTCTCTTCTAGTGACATATCAGAATGCATACATATGGAGGGAAAGTTGTAGTGGATGAGCAACTTGTTCAACTCTGCTGCTCAAATGACACTTTTGACAAAGATGCCAACTTGATTGAAATCGAGGGCATCAAACAAGTCATTAAGCTTCCTATATTTCTCCAGCTCACTCAATTTGATATAGCGTTGCCATTTTCAGTTTGAAGAGTAAGAGTGGGATACAAATAAAAGGGCACAAATACAAAGGAGAATTCAGGAATCTAGTACAAAGTAAGAAACAACGTTACGTTTAAGTCAACAATTTTCACATTTACTAACTACATGACAATAGAAGAAGCTCCCAAACAAATGGGACAACAAACACTTTGGAATGTGGCCATGGTAAATCCAAAACAACTATGTACAAAAAAGTTTAAAGAAAATTCTCTCTGGCCATAAAGCATATCATTCCTAAGGCAAGTTGAACTGATAGCATACTAGGAATCCCAAATCAGCCACGTTAGCCTTTCAAGGTGTATTCTAAGCGATCACGTCAGCAACATGCTCAAGTATCTTATCACTATTACAAACCAAGTCGGGAACAGAAAATGGTCCAAGCTGTATTTCCTGAGTTATTGGGCAAACTACCTCTTGAAGACGAGGAACAGATTGGTTGTACTACTCTATGATTTTCTAATTTCACTATCCATGACTGTTCACACATTCCTTTCTCTTTTCAATTCAATAACAGTTAAGAGTAGGATTTTATATTTAATTCTAGTAAGATTCATTAATGGCATGGTTAATTTGGATTCAAAACATTGTAAGGAGAGAAGTCATTCTCGAATTGGACAATTATCAATATCAGATATTTCTCTTACTTTCCTACTACATTACTTGTATCAGGGTATCTATCAAATTGGTATTATAGCCAATATGGTAAACACCCGAAGTACTTCACACCCCGATCCACAGAACCCAAACCCCATACACCACCAAACCCAAACACTTATACCTCCAATCCTCAACGCTCAGACCCAAACACTTTCACCTTACCATCACCTCCCCCAGATCCGATTACACTCTAATTGGCATCCATAGCATCACGTTTGAAAAAGATAAAAACCTTGCAAGCCGATTCTTATCCCTGAGGCCGTGCACGCAGCCGAGGAAAAGGACTAATGTTTGGACCTTATTATAATCAGCATCCTGGATGGTAGAATGGTTGACATACAAGTTGGGACGAAAGGGTTGACGAAGAAGGAGAAATTTTTTCATGAATGCAAAACTTGACTTTCAAACCCATCATAAAGATAGAACTCCCCAAGTTTGAAGGTGGAGATCTTCATGAATGGATTCTAAAAGCTGAAAAGTAATTTTGATATTACTAAACTCCAGATAACGATAAGGACGATGTGGCTTCTATGTACTTAAAAGGAGATGCTCTCGACCTCTTTTCATGGTTGACTATTGAGCGGGATCTACTATATTGGGAAGAGTTGGTACGGGCCTTACAGGAAAATTATGGGCCAGCAGAGTTTCAAAATCCTGATCAGTATTTATGTAACGTTCTTCAAACAAGAATGGTCCAAGAATACCGCTAGGAATTTGCAAAGCGCTCAGCTCGTGTATCAAATAAGCCAGATCACTGGTTACTCGGGGTGTTCATTAATGGACTAAAGGAATATTTGAAGGCGGATGTGAGGATCCACAAGCCCACGACCGTTTACAAAGCAATGAGTTTTGATTTAGAATTTGAATCTAAATTGGCTTCACCTGCTAAGGCCCGATCAAATTGGAATCCTAATTCCAAATTTGTAGCTTCTACTCCCAACCAACCTGTCAAGCAACCAAACAAAGAAGCGACAACCGTTACTCCACCACCACGTAACTCTTAAAACCATACATGAGATAACAAAAGGCAAACGAGGTTTTCATGCGGTTTATTCTTTTGCAGTAATGATAAATATAGTTCGGGGCATCGCTGTAAGCTGGGTACATTCTCTGTTTTGGAGCTTACAAATGATGAATATGTTGAAGATGAACCAGACGCGAAGTTATGTGAAGATGGAGAATTGGATGCACAAAACTCTCCAGAAGGAATTAGTTTCTATGCAATCCTTGGTAAAGCAACTATCACCACCATGAAATTACATGATATGCTTGGGTCACAAGAAGTTCTAATCCTCACTAACAGTGGTTCCACACATAATTTTATAGCAGGTCTCCTTGTTGAAGAGCTTCATTTACCAGTTTAATCAATATCAACGTTTGGTGTGCAGATAGGGAATGGTGACATTATACAGTGTAACAAAATTTGTCGCAACCTTGACGTTCAACTCCCTAATTTGAAGATTTATCAGAATTTCTACTCTTTTTCCATGGGAGGTGCAAATCTGGTATTAGGATTCAATGGTTGGCATCTTTGAACACGGTACAAGCAAACTGGAATGAAATGTTCCTCATATTTACCTTGAATGGACAGAAGTACAAATTGCAAGGTATTCCACCTAAAACTCCAAAGTCAGCGTCTTTCTAACATTACTCAATCACTACCCCACTGTTCGAAAACCCAAGTCCTATACAACCCAATCCTATACAAGCGATCACTATTGAATTTAACTCCCTCTGTTAGGAACCTGTAACCTTACCTCCCTTCAGAAATTAGGTTCATACAATACCACTTATACCTGATTCGAGACCCCCCAACATTAGGCCTTACCGCTTTTCGTCAAACCAGAAAATAACGATCGAAAATCAGGTGGAGAGCTTGTTGAAAACTAGTTTTATACGAACTAACTCTAATCATTTTGCCAGCTCTATTCTGCTAGTGAAGAAGAAAGACGATTCTTGGCATATGTGCGTGGGTTATCGATCTCTCAATATAATCATAGTGCTCGATAAGTATCCTATTCCAAATATTCAAGAGTTACTAGAAGAATTACATGGAGCAAGGGTATTCTCAAAAATCAATTTAAGGTCAGGCTAGTGAAGAAGAAAGACGATTCTTGGCATATGCCTTTCGACCTCACTAATGCCCCATCCACTTTCGGAAGAGTCATGAACGAGTAGTTTAGACCATACTCCCAGAAGTTTTTCTTAGTATTTTTCAACGATATTCTCATTTATAGCTCCTCACTGGAACAACATCTTTCCCATCTCTGAATCACCCTAGAGCTGCTACGTGACAACCAATTCTATGCGAAAGCTTCTAAATGCATCTTCATCCAAAAAGAGGTAAACTTTTTAGACCATGTTATTTCAGGTTCTGATGCACATGTTGTGGCGTCAAACCCCCACCCGGTACACAACTGATATATATACACAATACTAGTAAAGCAGTCCGGCGCCACAACTGGTTGACCAATACAATTACTAATAACCATTACTAATTATAATATCCACTTAACGAAATTGGTGAGCTAACATTCAAGTTCCTTATTTTAACTACTTATTAATTTCTGCACAACATCCATTTTTATTTATATTCACTGGACCATATTTACACTAGTAAAAAGATATGGCTAATTCTACATGTACATTTCAAAAGCTATTGACCATATCCATCTCTTCATATATATATATATTTATATATATATATATATATATATAAACCGCATTTTAAGCACTATATACTACTTTTTCCATTTTAAACAATTCCATTTTATCAAAGTCATTTCTATAGAATTACTTCATGAAAATGTAGTATACACATCCAATTTCATGTTTGCAAAGTTAATTCGACGATTGCTATCAACATCTAGCATATAAAAATTATTTACATCTAGACGTACAATATTCATAGGAAATTCTAGGCAATTTATTTCTTGAATTTAATTGCACATTATTGCAATTAGATGGTTGCCCCATCATGCCATATAAGTGGTTAGGGTTACAAAAATTATTTGAATAGGTTTACCCTTTAACTAGTGTTCATCATGTCAAGTAAAGCATAGTTTTATGCATACTTTTATATTCATTTTCACTTTTGTATCGGTAAGGTAGCCTCAAAGGAATAGCTAGATCGAGGAAACAGAACCCGATAGACCCGAAGGTTGCCAATAAACCTGAAGGCTGAATTCAATAATTTATTCCTGTATGGTCGAAGCGCACTTCTAGTGTTTCTAAGGTATGCCTTTCTATCCTTTAGTAGTATTCTCTAAAGTCTACCAACCATTACCATTTAATTTATTGGAATGCATATCATTACCAATAATCTCATTTTCCCTAGTAATTATGCAACCTTTTGTATTCCATACTCCATATTTTACATATGGATGGTTTACATCCCAATGTTCTCATATAATAATTCTTGTAAGGTATGCGATCATATTGACTTGTGTACATATGAAATCATGTGCATGGATCATTTAATCACACATTTTCTACTATTAATGGATGATTTCCGCTTTTAAGGAAAACATGGCAGCAAGCACCCTTTTTAATAGAAGTCACTCTAATGACCTCCAATTTTCTCCAATCAATTTTAAAGCATCCCTAACTCAAATTAGCACATTGTTATATCTTTATATTTCATTAATTTATAAGTTAAATATTTTTAACTGAATTATTTTTGAGTGTCAGACCTGCTGGATTTTCCTGGACAGTATTGTTAGACAATTTTATCACCTTTGTTATCAACCCTTAATCATCTCCGCAATTTATGAAATTTTCCAGGTTTCATCTACTATGAGTTAGTTTTATGTCCATAAAAATTCAGGTCAAAATGACCAAGTTTTCTGACATTTTTGTTTGCCACAAGTTAACTGATCCAGGCTGTTGACAATTAATAGTTTCCGAGTAATGTTACTTCCATTAGCTAAAAGGTCCATCATATGATCTAATTACCTTACCAAATTTATTTACATACTAGTACACATTTAAAGGATAATTTTTTTATGTTATGCTCATTGCTCAATTTTGATTCCAAGTATTTTTTAAAAATTACCTTTTCCTGTCAGGTTTGCATAAATATTTCCAGCAAGATTTAATGTCGTTCATTTCACTTCTAATCATCATGTCTACCATCCATTTCACCATATTCATCACATTAGCAGCCAACCAAGTCATTATCTATGGTTTTCTTTAACTGTCATCCATGCATTTAAGGTTCACAATAATTCCATGTCATACACATATTTTTACTACTAACACATACTAGAAAGCATGAAAAACATGAAAATCGCACTAAACATGCAAAAAGAAGGGTTTAAGGGTACAAACCTCTTTCAAGCTCTTCTAGGGTTTGTCTTCACTCTCTTGACTTATTCTTATTAGCATCATAAACCATAGATCTCATGATTATAACATCAAATAAGAGATTTAATACACTAAAATCACCATTTTACACATAGGAGTGCAATAACCATAATACTATTATACTTGATTCCATCATTTTTTGAATGTTAAAAATGGCACTAAGACTTGATATACCATGTATATAAAACCTCTAAGTCATAGCTAAACACATATATCACAAACTACCATAGTTACCATTAAAACACCATAAGTAACCATGAAAGATACCTTGTTTGGAAGGGGGGATGGTTGAGATAGTCCCTTGATGATCTTCCTAACTCACACTAGGGATGATACATGATGTTTTTAAGGTGATTTCAATGATGGAAGTTGAAGAAATGTAGAGGAAAAAGGAAGAGGGGAGTTCGGCAGTAGCAAGGGAGAAAAAGAAGATGAAAACTCCTTTTGCTAGCTTCCCTCTTATATAGACATGTGGACTTGGCAAATATCCCTTTAGCCCCTCATTTGTTAAGTACTTATGTCATGACAAGTGGAAAATTTCAAGAACATCCTCCACTTTTACTCATTTTACCAAACTAACATGGAATCTTTACACATGCCTTATTTCTATTGGTTGCATGGCTATTGACTTCCAAATTTCAATTAACCCCTTGCCTTGTTTATTACTTGTATCATGGAAAATTCCATATAAGTGCTCAAATTCTAGTTAATTCTAGTTCTACAAATTTTTATCATTTTCTTTCAATTTCATCCTATATTTCACTCGTGCCTAACCTTGACCAATATTGACCAACTTTGACCATGCATTTGACCTATCAAAATAAATTTATTTCATGGGAATTTTATCGTAAAATCGACACTACTAGTCTTAAGTTGTGATAAATAATTTTGAAAAATTTATTACTATGCTTTGATCATTCAAAAGTATATTTCCAAGTATTTTAGTTGCACTTCCTATGTATAAATTATTGTCTCTAGGAAAAATTCATTTCCTAGATTATTATTTAGTAACTGTCTAAAATATATCGATGTAATTTTAGCGAAAAATTTTGACTCACTTTTGCGGACCTTACACATGTTGATAAGGACGAAATTGTTGCTGTTCAGTCATGGTCAAAACCTACTAATGTCACGGAATTGCGAGGATTTCTAGGGCTTACGGGATATTACCGTAGATTTATTAAAGATTATGGTCTACTCCCTCGACAGAGCTGACTACAAAGAATAATTTCAAATGGCATCTGGGTGCAGAATTTGGTTTCATATGCTTAAAGCCGCCTTGACTACAGTTCCGGTCCTAACGCTTCCAGATTTTTCAAAAGCTTTCACCATAAAGTGTGACGCATCATCAGACGGTGTAGGCGCCATACTTCTCCAAGATGAACATCTGATAGCATATTTCAGTAAGGGATTTTCTTTCTCTAACAGGCACAAATCTGCTTATGACCGTGAATTATTGGCACTGATATTAGCCTTGCAAAAGTGGACACTACCTTTTGGGTTGACATTTTTTTTTCGAACTGATCATTATAGTTTGAAGTTCCTTCTGGAGCAACGGATTACCACTACCGAGCAGCAAAGACTATTCCTCAATCTGATGCCTTCTGATTTTTCTATTGTTTGCAAACCAAGAAAAGGACAACAAGGGTGTCGATGCATTATCACATCGACCTCAGCAAGCACAACTTTTAGCTTTGCAAATCCAGTTCCTTTGGATTTTTAGGATTTCCAAGCTGCTCTCTTATTAGATCCTTACACAAAGACAATTATGGATGAAAAGAGTACAAATCCCACAGCTCATCCGAACTTCCAACTATTTGGACAGAAACTTTTCTAAAAAGGGCGACTTGTCATCCCTGATAATGAACCTTTGAAACAAAAGTTCTTATTTGAAGCACAAAATACCCCATCTGGAGGACATGACAGATTTCTAAAGACGTTGAAGCAACTCACTGCTAGTTTTTTTTTGGCTAGAGATGAAACAAGACGTGAAGCATTATGTGCAGCTTTGTCTACATTTCCAGTAAAACAAATACTAGACCTTATCACCAGATGGACTTCTCCAACAGCTGCCCGTTCCAGAATGAATTTGGGAAGACATCTTCATGGATTTCATTGTGGGTCTGCCTAAATCCATATATATTGATATTATATTGGTGGTTGTGGATAGGCTCAGTAAATATGCACATTTTATTCACTTGCTCATCCTTTTACTGCAAAAACAATAGTTGCCAACTTCTATAAGGAAATTATTCGGCTCCATAACCTCCCACAATCTATAATTTCGGATCGATATGTTATTTTCTTTAGTTCATTTGGCAGGAACTCTTTAGGTTGAGTAAGACGCATTTGAGGATGGGGACCAATTACCACCCACAGATAGATAGTCAAACGGAGGTTGTCAACTGCTAATTAGAGGTATACCTCCGCTGTTTTGCTCATGAAAAACCATTAGAATGGAGTAATTTCCTTGCGTGGGTCGAATATTCATACAACACAGGATTTTATAGAACTACAGGTAACACCCATTTTTTAATTGTGTATGGTCGAGAACCTCCAGTGCTTCATCCCTAATTTATTGGTGAGACACACTTGCAAGACCTTGAGGATCAATTGGTTCAATGGGATAATATGTTGAAACTACTCAAGGATAATTTGACCAAAGCTAAAACTCAAATGAAAACTCAAGCTGATAATCACCGCAGAGAGCTATTCTTCAATGTTGGGGATTCCGTTTGGCTTCGTCTCCAGCCATATCGGTAGAAAAGCCTTGCTGCTCGACAATTTGAAAAGTTATCCCCACGTTTTTTAGGTCCATATGAAGTTTTACGCAAAGTGGGTACCGTGGCTTACGAATCAAAATTGCATGATGATTACCGACTTTATCCAATTTTTCATGTTAGTCTCTTGCCTCCTGCAATTAGACTTATGCCTGCAACTCCTCCGGTGCCACTTCCCATTACTGCAGATTAGGAGTTAGTATTGTAACATGCTAACATTTTAGCACATCGATGGAAAACCATTGCAAGTGTACCTACTCTTGAGTTGTTAATTGAGTGGGAAGGTCGGCCAATCGAAAAAGCAAGTTGGGAGCTTTATGATCTTGTGGCTGGTCAATTTCCTAACTTTTGCCTTGAGGACAGGGCGATTTTTTGAGAGGGGAGTCTTGATAGCATACTTCTAATCCCAAATCAGATGCGTCAGCCTCTCAAGGTGTATTTTAGGCGACCACGTTAGCTACCTGCTCAAGTATCTTATCGCCGTTACAAACCAAGTTGGGAACAGAAAATGGTCCAAGCTATATTTCCTGAATTATTGGGCCAACTACCTTCTAAAGACGAGGAATAGAATGGTTGCACTATTCCATGATTTCCTGATTTCACTATCCACGTCTGTTCACACATTCTACTTTCTGTTTTCAATTCAATAATAGTTAGGAGTAGGACTCTATAAATAATTCTAGTTAGATTCATTAATGGCAGGGTTAATTTGGATTCTGAATATTGTAAGGAGAGACGTGTCCTTCTCTAATCGGACAATTATCAATATCAGATATTTCTCTTGCTTTCCTACTACATTACTTTTGTATCAGGGTTTCTATCATAAACACAATAAAAACTCCTAACAAAAGTGGTGATTCGAGAGCCACGATAATTGATAGTTTGTTAAATCAAATGAGATGAAAACCTGATGCATTTGGAATATTTTAGACACTTAATGAATACATAAATGGTTTTGGAAGTTTAGCATAAACTTTTTGAAATGTGACACAACTATACAAATTAGCAACCAGCCTACCTTGGGTTGGATCAAGGCACATGACTTGTAAAATGGACATTTGCTTCCTTGCCACCACTCATTTCTAACAACTAAAACCAATATAAGTTCCAAACTCAGAGAATCAACAAAAAGATGCAGGAAGGTAAAAAAGAAGGAATCAATTAAGGAGAATTCTAGAAATAGAAATTACTTATCATGTTTACACTTATTGTCACCATCCAAAACCTCAGACGGGAACCATGACATCATTAAGCAAAGAATAATGCAAGAAATCAAGGCTAATAACCATAATCTCATCCATCTCATTACATTCAAAGCCACAAGATAAGTCATTATAGCATCAGTACTTTGAACGCTATTTGCTTGTGTTGCACCACATTTATTCCAAAGAGAATAATAAGTTGGCCTAAGTTTTAAAGCTATTAGAAAGGACTCACTCGCTTTACACATATACTCTCTGGATAAGTTGTAAAGAACACCAAGCACTAATTGGTATTCCCTGGAGACATTTAAGAAACTGAACCAGCACTACTACCTTTCAAAGCAAGGATCCTGGAATCGGGTTTCATAAGTGCAGAATCTGCATTAATTATATATATCTCCACAATCGGACAACTGCACAAGAAAACAAGCACTAGTATCAGATCATGCGACCAAAAACTCTTGATACCATCATACTATTTCACTATCGCAATATGTAAAACAGTTACTCCATTAAAAGAACCTAAAAAAACTATCGATACCCACAACCCAACATTAGGATCCCCGCTTCCTCTCGAAATAAACTCCCCTCTAAACATACTCCTAACATCTGACTCAATTTTAAATATGATTTGAAAGACTCGAGCAGAATGAGAGGTACCAACTTAGAGCTGTTGATAATAAACATCAGTCAAATTTGAGAAAACTATGAGGACTTGTTATAGATCATGCTGAAGTCTGATCAGACCAATTTAGATCATCATGTATGGCCGGTGAGAGGAATCTGTGTTGGAAGTTAAGTTAAGTTAAGCTCCATATCCTTACAAATAAGTTGTGCACAATTTTAAATAATAATAATAATAAAGTTTCAAATGTTCTGCGAGCTTGAGTCTAAACCGCATAGCCCTTCATATTCTGCATTTCAACTTTCTTTTTTAAAATTAATTAGTTAACATACACTTAGTAATTTAACATTAAAAAATAATTAAAAATAAATTAATATATCAGGTAGATTGTTCAAGTGAACACTTCTAACATTCCACTTCAACTCTTGGGACAATATTCTTCACAACTTCAAGGTCATTTCTAATTTCTAAATATATTTAAAATAGCTATATATATATTTAAGTGCTAAAACAATTCAATGGTGTAAAAATAAAAAAAAATAGATTAAAAATATTTAATTATTAATATAAAAATTACAACCGCGACAATTCAAAAATAAAAAATAAATTGTGAGAGAAGAGAATGATATAAAATGATTCTATTTTATTTTATTTTTCCAATAAAACCGGTTCCTTTACCGGTTCTAGTTCGATTCCGGTACCAATTTCGGTTCTGGCCCGGTTCAAGTCCGTCTAATCAAGGATCCGGAACCGGTACTGAAAAATATAATTTTTTGTACTGGTTTCGATACAGTTCCAAAATGACCGGTTCTTTTTTAGTTCCAATACCGGTTCCGTTCTGGTTTCCGATTCTAGAGCGGTTCCAGTAGGAACCATGCATAGCTCTAGTTAAAATTGAATAAAAGTAGTTTGAGCTTTTTTTTTTTTTTTTTTTTGTTACTGATTTATGATTTGGAAATTATTAATTAAAAAAACTAACCATTAATAAAAAAACGGCTTTTAAACATTTAAATTTCCAAGTCGCTAATATAAAATCTATTGCTATTAAAAAAAAATACCTATTAAAATCACACTAACCAATATAAAGGGTGTTTCCCTAAGCTTATAAGTTGGTCAAACCTCTTTATAAGGAGTTTTCAGCTTATAAGTCGTGAGAATATGTGTTTCATTTAGCTTATATTTTTTTTCCTTATAAAGAGTTATTTTATAAGCTACAAATCCTAACTTTTTCTTAAACGGCTTATAAAGAGTTTTGAGTTGACCAACATATTTACCCATATAACTTCATGTAATTTTAATATTCCTCAAATACCCTTAAATCTAATATCCCAATTTATATTAATTATATCAAACAAAATAATATTGATTTATATAGTATATTAAAAATTATTAGAATAAATATTATTATATTATAATTATCATACATATCTTCAGTGGTCATTTTACCATTTCTGCTGCTTATAAGCTATTTATTATTAACTTAGAGTATGTTTGGCATCAGATTTTAAATTAGTTGTAAAAGTTAGCTGTTATATTAACTTCTAAATTAGCTGCTAGGTTAGCTGTTACATTGGATGTTTGGCATCACATTTAACTTTTAAATTAGCTGTTAAAATATAAAATTACAAAAAGGGTATTATGTATGAAAATTATAAAAATAAATAAATAAATATGTTATGATATTTAATAATAATAACAATGTATCATATGACAACTAATGTAAAAAAAAAAAAATCATATTTCAGAGAAAATACATTACTAATTTATTTTAAAAGTATTATCCTTAAAATTTTTGTTTAGTCGGTAATCATAAATAGGAAGAATAAACTATAAGTTTGTGACCACAAATTAAATCTAATAAACTAATTTAATAAATACGAATGATTTATTCTACAAAGATAATTATTAAAACTAATATTTTTTTTTTATTATTGAATTATAGGTATTGGTAGTGAACCCTCTCAACAATTCTCTTGTCAAAAGTATATACCACCATTAATGTTTTGGTTAAAGTTCATTCTAATCAATAATCAAACATAAAAATTCAACTTTTAAATAGATACAAATACAAAAAATCAAATCAATTAAAAGATTAAAATAATAAAAATATCTTAATAGCACAATCTAATAAGATTTCTTCTAATTTTAACTGTCTTGTAATAGCATTGTATCTGAAACAATTATATATATATATATAGTGAGATTAGATAATTTATTTTTAAAGAATCTATATAGATAAAAGAATGAGAGAATGGCGTTGGACTAACCGAAACAATGAAAACCAATGGAAATAGTATTGGTGGAATAAAAATAAAAATTGTAGAGAAAACAAGTCGTTCATGAAAATACTAGAGGAGAGAGAATGTTGGAATGGTAAGGGTTTTGAGGTATTTCTAAAACAGCGTTTTGTGAAAACGTTAATTGAAATAGCGTTTTCAAACGCTATTGTAAAATCTAACTGAAACTCTAAACGGTGTTATATAATTGAATGCCAAAGATCTAAAAGAATTCAAATGCTATCCAATAATCTAAACGCTAATTTAAAATCTAATTAAAAATCTTTCCCAAACACACACTTAGGTAAATATGTTAACGGCTTATCAGCAGCTTATTACTCAGCTTAGGTAAACAGGTCACCAAATTATTTCTAAGCTACTTATAATTTGTAAGTTACTTATAATTTATAAATCAAAAAGCCTTAACTTAGAGAAACACTAGAGGTGGCAATACGGGTTGATGGGTCGTGTTAACCCAACATGAACCCAAACTCATTTATGAACCCATGACACGAACACGACCCATTTATTAAACGGATTGAATTTTTTAAACATGAACACGACACGATCAACTCGCTTAAAAAACAGATAAATATTTTTTACCCATCAACCCGTGATCCGCTAATATGTGACCCGTCAACCTGTAAGCCCATTTTCTCAAACATGTTATTATGCACTGTTTTGGCAAATTTAGTAGCAGCAACAACACAGGTAAAGTTTTTTACAAAATTATTATTACATATACAACGCAGATATGCCATTTCTTGGAGGAATGGGAGCTGGGTATATATTAGGGGTATAAAGAAACTCAAATGTGTTTGTTTAGGAAAGTGAGGATCAGCTAATTCACTTCTCAGGAGACTGCTCTTGAACAAAATGAGTCCCTTGGGGTAAATATATGATCTACAAATTTGGGACAAATTTCTTTACTTTTTCACTTCTGACTAGGGATGACAATTCTACCCGCATACCCGCATACCCGTGGATATCCGTCCACTATGGGTAGATATGAATATACCTATTAAAGTTGGTGGACGGATATGGATAGAAAATCTATAGCATATGTTGGTCTATGTAAGAAAGATGGATGTTTAGAAAATAAAGATGTAAGCAGAAATGATAATTCCATACGCTTTCCTGAACATGTAAGCATACCGAGCTCCCCAATCTTTAGCCACAAGAAACACCTACAAGCATTGAGCAAAAGAAATGATAATTCCATACGCTTTAGTCCTAAGCTTACCAATCTTTATCGAGGAGAAACACTCTACATATTAAGCGAAAGACACAATGATTAACGACATTTACTAGCCGATTCTGTATATATTAGTCCTAAGGTCACATATGATCCGCGTTAAACTAACTCATTAGTAAATTGCATCAGAGCTACATGCAACATAATATCACCCAAAAATCATAATCAAATAACCCACTTTGTTCTCCACTGTAACTTACTCCTTATTAAGGTTCTTTATCAATAAACAAACTATAAAAAAGCTTGAGTAAATTTTCTAATTCATGCACATAATTGAAAATGTGTGTTCAGCAAGAGTATTATACCTTAGAAAGTCCAAGAGAATCCAAAATGGCGAGTAGATCATTGATATCATCTTTAAAGGTAGTGTTTTCAGGTTGAGGAGAAGCGTCGAATAGTCCATAATCTCTATAATCATATGCAACTGCCCTAAATCCAACTTTGGCAACAACAATCATCGGATGTCGCCATGAGAACCATATCTCCCGGAAACCATTGAGAAATACGATGGCGTTTGAACCTGAAAATATACCATAGATAGTAAAGTAGATATCAAATAACAATTGAATTGAAAGTTGCCAAGTATTGTGAGGTGGAGGTACTTGATCCTAGTTCGGTTATGTGGAGGTTGAGACCTTTGATGAATTTGTGTTGGATTTTGTCCATTTTCAGGACTAATACTTGTTAAAAAATCACTCAATTCCACGTATCATAACCTACAAAGCATTACAAAAATAGAGAAGTAAAAGAGAAAATAAAAAAATCCAAAAAATATATATTGTGCAGTCATGAAGGGCAGAAGCACAATATATGTAAAAACTTACCCAAAAATCACTCAGTTCCACATATCATAAAATACAAAGCATTACAAACACAGAGAAGTAAAAGAGAGAATAAAAAAACCTTTAATATACATACGGTGTAGTCTTGAAGAGAGAAATTTGATACTCTCAGCAAATAGTAGCACAAATTTGAGCTAAAAATGTTTGATAAACAAGAATTGTTTAGCCATCACAACAAAATCCAAAATGATCAGCTCTAGATAAGCTTTATTTTTTCCCGAGATAATGACCCTTTGAATCAAAAAACACAACAAACAGTAGAGATATTTCGAGAAGAAGAAAAAAAAAACCTGACAGCAATCATCTGATGTCGCCAGGAGTACCATATCTCTAGAAAATCATGGAGGAATACGATGGCGTTTGGACCTAAAGATATATAATAGATAATAAAGTAGTGATCAAATAAGAGTTGAATTGAAAAATTGTAAGTATTGGGAGGTGGAGGTATCTGATCCTGTTTCAGCTATGTGGAGGTTGAGACCCTGTGAAAAAAAAAACACAACAAACCGCAGAGATATTTCCAGAAGAAAAAAAAAATCCTGACAGCAATATGATATTTCCATAACAAATAATTACTAGTAAAACAACATAACTTGTTCATTACAAAGTTAAACTCATAAACTAAAGTTCTAAATAACAACTTTAATCACCAACAAAAATCCGTAACAACTACAATCAGAAACAAAAGTCCATACAAACAACTAAAATAGCTAAAAGAATCTCAGAAAGACAATACAAATGATAATTAATTATATCTAAAAGTAAATTTGTGTTCGTCGAGGGAAAAGAGTTATGCAGTCGCAGATGAAGGAATTCAATTTTTAGGATTAGGGTAAAGAATAAAACATGATATATATATATATATATTACTGTGAAAATTATTTTATTACCTCCCTTGTATGGGTTGACCCGTGACCCGTGAACCTCAACCCAAACACGACACATATAATAATGGGTTACATGGGTTGACCCGTGTATGATCCAACCCGTTTATATTAAACCCAAAATTAATCGTATTCGCGTCGTGTTAACCTGTCGTGTTAGAACCCAAATTGCCACCTCTAGGAAACACCCTGATAATTAATAGTGATTAGACTAAACTAATTATTTTTAAATTATTAAAAAAATTATATAATTGATATTTATTTAAATAAATCTATTTATTTATAATTAATTTTATAAATTTTCGATTTGAAATTTTTAAATAGTTTCTAATTTATGCCGTATTTGTTTAAATTTTTAATGCTGGTTCATATTTAAAAACGATATTATTTTATATTTTAATAAAATAATTTTAAAATTAGATTATAAAGTTTAATTTAAAAAAAAAAAAAATTATCTTGAATAAAAATATTTGTACTTTGAGGAAAGGTCCGAAGGAAATGGTGGAAAAGTGGAGAAAGTATAAAGAGAAGGATACTTCCACCGAAAAGTTATATATGCATTTCATATGTCAATTTATTTTTTTAAAATTTTAATTAAATTTTTAAAAATTTAAAATTTATATTCACCATTAAATTAATATAAATAAATATTTAATAAAAAATTTAAAAATATTATAAATATTATTTTTTTATCAATTATTATATAAAAAATTACATATTATTAAAAATATATTAATTATAATTAAATTAAATATTTTTTTATATAATTGTATATATTAAAAGTATTTATAATATAAATAATTATTTTTTATTATTTAATTAAATGATGTAATTGACTTTTAATAGATATAGGTATGTCCTCAAAATAACGGTGGCAATATCATCACTCAAAGAATAAAACAGAAGAATCAGCGCAAGTCCCTCGCCAGTCCCAGACTCAACAATACACAGCTATGTCCGATTCTCCTTCCATGGTCCGTCTCAACATTGGTCTGTATTTCTCAATCTCTCTGTATCCATATCAATTCACTTCCTTCAATTTTATCACTTCTTCTTCAACCTAATCGTCAATTGAGCGCTTTCTCTTACCTTTATATCTGTTTCTCAATCGTTTCATTCACTTGACTACTTCTTTATTATCTTCTCTATTTTAGCGTTGCTTGATTTGGTTTTGAAATGTACTCGATATACGCATGATACTGATTCGAAGTTGTTGATATGCAGGAGGGAAGAAATTTTGTACGACTGTTGATACGCTGACTCACCGTGAACCTGAATCTATGCTTGCTGCTATGTTCAGCGGTCGTCATACAGTTTGCCGTGACAATGATAAGGTAAAATCTTGCTTTTTGTTTGCATAGACAGTGATCGGATGGTTGCTTGCTGGCTACGATCTAGGGTAGGTTGGATAGAGAATGAAAGGAGTATAGAGGAGAGAGCGCTTCTACTCTGATGATTTTACCATTTAATGTACTTATTTAAAATTTAACCCCTACTTAGCTGGCTGAAGGATGATTGAAAAAAAAAAAAAAAAAAAAAAGTGAAATGTAACCAAATTGATAAATAATTGGGCTTGTGTCACCGCCAGGGATGAGAATCATTGTGTGGAATTCTTGGGGGTGTTTTATAGTACTGATACTGAACATAAGTATTATTGTGAGCATATGCATTTTCTATTTGTAATATCTGTGTAGGCAGTAACATGCTCCAAAGTTACTACCATCCAGCTTGTGCTTTTGATTATATTGACATTTTGAATGCTTTCAATGATTATATAATACTGAGCTGTGTTTTGTGTAAAAGAGTTTGGCATTGTGTTATGATACCATCTAATAGCATGAATTTATGTTCCTTGATTATGCTGAATTTGTGCAGGGATATGTGTTTGTTGATAGGGATGGAAAACATTTCCGGCATATCCTAAATTGGTTGAGGGATGGTGTTATTCCTGCATTGACTGAGCCTAAATATATGGAGCTTCTACGAGAAGCAGAATACTATCAACTACTTGTAAGCTATAGTTTTTTTCCCTCGTCAAAGTAAATACTTTCTTTCTTTATTTTATTTTTTCTTGTTTGAATGGTTATCATTGTTACTTGGAATTGATCCTCTGTATTTAGCATATTTTTTTCCCTTCATGCATTTAATCTCTGGTTGGAATTCAGATCCTTTGTAATATGTTAATAGGTTTGCATTGAACATTAGTACTTTTAATTTTTTGACTTCCTAATGTTGTTCTCTATTAGGCCTCCAATTTCTTTGGTTTACGGTAGAAAAGGGAGGAGAGTATTTGGTTCAGATAATTAGCTATGGGAGGGTTATTGACAGGGTAAGGCTGCTGATACTGTTTCCAGCTGGAGGAGTGAGGTAGTGTCTGCAGAATCTGTTAGGATAGGATATGCTGGTTCAGATAATTAGATGAGTGAAGTCTGTACATACATGTGTGCCTAAGCTAAGTCAATAGGGCATATAAATAAATAGTTCAGGATCAGGAATCTAGGAACCAGACTTTAGAAAATATGTTTTCTGAGCCTAACTCGCAGAGTTAATAAGTGATTTTACGTTACGATTTTGTATGGCCTCTAGCGATTTTAGATAAAAAAGCGATTTTGACAACCTTGGGCTGGAGATATTGAGGCTCTCATAAGTCCTCAGCCGCTTGTCATCGATTTTCTTGAAATACAGCTTACATATTTTCAGTCATTTACTATTAGTTTCTCCTAAAAATACACAACTCTGTCATTATCTTATACTGGTACAGCTTGTTGTCTTACTACTTCCATTTGTTTTATTGAAACTCTGATTAATCTTCGTGCATAAAAAGTCTGATTGAGATTCAGGTCCTTGAACATTATGTTACTAGGCTTGTATTGGACATTTGTAATTTTTCAACTTATGTTGTCTCTTTAACTGGCACAACTTGCTGTTAGTTGCTTCTTTTTGTTTTAATGGAATTATAGTTAGATCCAAGTTCTGTGTCTGTTTGAATGCTTTATAATTTCCTTTCAGAGATTGGTTTGTTTTGTCAGATACCTCCTGGATTTCGATACTTAGGAGGTATATATAATGCACCACGATCTAATCAACACAGGCTTCTTTTAGTCTAGTAATTTAGAACTTAATCTATTTGAGTGGAAGTAGTTTTTATTTTAACATACAAATGAAAAATATATTCAACACCTAGACCAAACTTATTTTTTGGCCTGCTCTAGCTCCTACCTTCCCTACCTTGGACAGTACAAACAATTAAAACTATAATATTCTCCTACAACTTGTCGGCTTTGCTCATGTTAGTTAATTTGCTACTACTTCTGAATTTCCTTCAGAGATATAGTTAATTTCTTCTTGAGACACCAGATATGGCTAGATGAATGTGAACACGGTAATATCAGATAAATATGAACTTTTTAGCAGTATGCCATGCATTATTCCTACTGGTGAGGCCATTTTAACCAAATGTTAAGGAGTATAGTATGTGTACAAGCCCAATGTGGTAGTCTACTCTTGATCTACATGACATTTTCACTTTTAAAATTTTCCTTATAGGAAGCCTATCACTTGGAAATCTTGTTGATTGTTTTCAAAATGCAAGAACCGATTTGAACTTCAGCACACTATAAATTCTATAGATTATTACATGTGCATTCATGAACTCTGTAACTGTTCCTTTGTTGCATTTCAGGGACTTATAGAGAGAATCAATGCTGTTTTAAGTAAGAAAAAGGAAGATAATGATGTAGACACTGAGTTGACAAGAACTGATATCATCAAGTGCATACAGTCTGATAGAGTCAGATTCAGAGGCATTAATCTTTCTGGGCTTGATCTTTCTAAACTGGTAATATTTTCTGAATCCAGGCGCTGAATAATTTTTTCTTATGCCAATGCATCTGCTTTTCAATTTTCTATGCATTGAGCAACTTTTACTTATATTTAAGTGGTGTATGATTTATGGAGTAGTGACTCTATATATTAACTGAAGTTTAGCCTGATTGCCTTCTGTATAAGATTGTCAAAGAAGGATCTATTACTTTTTTATTTATTTGTTTATTTTTTTTATTTGATTATCTTGTTTTGGTTTTTGGTTTTGTTTTTGCTTCCTTTTAGTAATTAATTTAAGACTTTTTAGCGGTAGCTAAAATCTTACTATTGGTACTGGTGGGAAACTATGATGAGAGAAGCATGATAAGTCTCATGTACATCATTTGTTTCTTACTAACAGTTGGCAATTTTTCCTATGATGTTAGTTTCTCTGATGATGTCATAATGATATATGCAGGATTTATCAGATGTAGATTTCAGCTATGCTTGCCTAAAAAGTGTTTTCTTCTCGCGTGCAAATCTTCAGTCTGCAAAATTTCGGGTAGGTTTAGTTTTTGTGATTCATATGTTTGCTGTGGAAAGGTGCTAATACTAGTTTCAGCTTATAATTTTTTTTTATTTTATTTTATTATTTTTTTATTTTTCTTTTGTGATTGGTATTTTACCCTTTTCAAGCATGACATTTGTATGTGTAGTTTAACATGTCAAGCTATCATGTTGTCTTGGCTGATGTAGTATGCGATGTGCTTATGAATTATTTGTAATACTGATTTTTTATTTTAGTTGATTTTATTTATTTAATTGTAATCACAGGATGTAGATGCTGAAAGTTCCATCTTCCACAATGCAACATTGCGTGAGTAAGACAAATAAAGTGATTCTTTATTTTTCCTGATTACGACTGTATTTTAGACTATCTATTAATGATTTTAATCTGCCTAGGGAAGATGTGAATTTACTGGGGCCAATCTTCGTGGAGCTCTATTAGCTGGTGCCAATCTTCAGAGTGCAAACCTACAAGGCAATTTTCCTCTTTTAGATATAAAAAATTTCACAGTAATACTCTATATGTTTCAGTTTGTCAGTTCCATTCCTTGCACATTTCATCCATCATGAGTTGCAATGCATGCTATCTATTTTATCCTCAATGATTTTTTTATTTTTTATTTGAAAAATAATTTCCTTTTATACATCTCAAATTCATGTGCTTAAGAGTTAATTGTATCTGGTGTCAAAGGTGAAACAGACCTCTGATTAATTTTCCAGAATTTTTAATACCAACCCTTGTTGGCAGAAGTTCATGAATCTATTGCAGCTACAAGTGAAAGGGTGGAAAGCTTTACATGCTTTAATTTTTACTTTGCACTGAGTTGCTAATATATTGTTTTGTGTTCAAATTTGTTTTGGTGTATCACAGATGCCTGCTTGATAGATTGCAGTTTTTGTGGGGCAGATCTGCGCTCTGCACACTTACAGGTTAGTCTACTTATTATGTTCTCGTAGTTCTAGCTGCTGAGGTTTTTTATTTTATTTTATTTTTTTATATGTATATGGTTCATGATTACATTTCCTGATCTAGCAGGAGTTATAATATATCTGTTTTTAAGCTCTTTTACTTTATTCTGTTTTATAGGGACAGTGCTCAATAAACCCCCAACTAAATTTACTTGATTTGTTCTTTTGTATTTGATATTATGAATTACTTGTTCCTCTTCTGCCATAAGAATTTGCTTTCAGGTTTGTTTTTATGGTATGGTAATTTGTTTGTCTTGATTTTCAGACTGCGGATCTCACTAATGCCAACTTAGAGGGAGCCAATTTGGAAGGAGCTAATTTGAAGGTTTTGATTCTAGTACTTTTCTACATCTGTTTTTAGATGAGTAATATACAGAAATTAAATTAGGAAATAATTGAAAATAATATGGTGGAGTAAATAACCATTAATGTGGACAAAAATGAATGTAAGAGATATAGGAGCATAGACTAGATGCTGCCATCAGTTTTGGTATCTTTTAACATAGACATCGAAAATGTTTTTAAGTTAAAGAAATTGCCAAAATAAGTTCTATTATGTCAAAAATCAAAACAATAACACCATGTCGCATAAAGTTCTAAATGAACTTTCAAGTGAAAGTTAGATGATGAATATTGATACCAAGTTACTCATTGGATAAACAATTAGAATGCTAAACCTCACGAGCTTGAAGTGATAGGCCTTTCATTGTTCACCCAGGGTAGTTTTGGATAAGAAATAAGAAAAGGATGCAAAAATTGTAAATAGTACAAAGTTAAAAGCTAATCAAATGAGTAGTCAAGTGTGTTTAGTCCTGTTTTTATCTGTACCCAGAAATTTTGCCTTGTAATAAAAAGTCCTGACATGAATTTCAACAAAGTTCAATTCCTGTAAACTCGGTATCAACATTATTTGTTGATCTTGCTTTCAGGGTGCAAAGTTAACTAATGCCAACTTAAGAGGGGCTAATCTTCAACGAGCATATCTACGACATGTCAATCTTCAAAACACAGTAAGTAAACCTGATTCTACTTCCAGCGAATGCGAATATGTTGTGTGATTATAATATATACTGAAGTGGGTGAGATTTAATAACAGCATTTGGAAGGTGCAAGGCTAGACGGTGCCAATCTGCTTGGGGCAATCCGATGACATTGAGCTGAAGCTGTATATATATTCTTCCACTAGAGAAGTTGATTGAAAATAGCTCTATCATGTATTGCCATTTTCTTCATTCTGGTTATGCTGCCAATGATATTCTGTGATGTGAAAATAATGAGTGATGGGTTACAGTTGTGTAAATTATTTGGTGTTTTTGGTCACTGTATTGGCTTTGTATCTTCCGTCATCAGTTACTGCTGCACTTTGTTGCTTGTAAGAAAATGCTATCAATAATTCATGTTATTGGATTGGCATACATAGAGGTAAAACCTTTAGCTTAAAAAAATAAAAAATTGCTGTCATCATGAGGCATACATCATTTATGATGTGATTCCAGAAGTAGGTAGAAGAATCTCTGGGGAAGCACGCTAGTCGGTTTAAAGGAGAAAAAGACAGATAATAATTTTGTTATTAAATTTCACCGTTGACCTTGTAACTATGTTTGCGAGTGAAATTGTATCTACTCAACATGTTATTATAACTCCATCTCAATTTGTCTCTCTCCTATAAACACCTAGCTTGCTTCCTCTATTTAATTTCATTTGCATTTAGATTCCCCATGGAGGTTGGTGAGGTGAGTCACTGAGAGAAAACAATTCTGGGTTTGGTTGTTTGCAATGGAAGTGATGAGGCATAAAAACCTCAGATTCCATCAACTAGTTATTGAATCCGAAGCACAATCACATCCAACAGTTGCTGATGGTTGGTATTGAAGAAGTTTGGGTTTATGGGTAAAGTAACTTTGGTCTCTTCTAATGTCCATTTGGTTTCCCTGAATTGTATTAGTAATTGTTTGTGGTTGGTTGTTTTTTTGCAGGTCGTTCTCCTTTAGCTTCAATCTTCCCAAGTACCCTCTTCGCTTAAATGGAAACCTCATTTGGAGAAACATTAATATATCGACAAAAATTTCTCCAAATGATAGCTTAAATAACCTCTATCTGCATATGGTGGATGATCTGGTGTCTGTCTTTGCACATTGCTTTGATTTCCTCATCATCATCATGTCAGATTGAGGGTATTTTACTCTAAAATTACACAGAACAGTTCTCTGGTTGCAACTCCAGATTACCATATTCAATAATACCTGTAATTTTGTTGTACTCCCGTTGCAATCTATACGTATAGATGGTTCCATTAGGATGTGATGTTAAGGCTACAGTATGATCTTAAAGATCCTTAGAATAGACCAAAAACTAAAGGTTTTACTTTTATCTGCTTTTTAATTCCAGCTGCTGTCAATCTTTCCACCTTTTTCAAGGATTTATGATGCTGTGATTATTCACACAAACCAAATGTTAATTGTTTGCTTTGTCTCATCAATGGACAAGGAAGCTGAAGTTGGTTAGGTTTATTAGCTGAATGCGCGATTTAACAGGGTTGGATATATCAATTGGAGTATATGAATATTTAGTAAATCTGTGTTACATGAGCATTTATGGAAACATAATTTCACAGGACACAATAAAAGGGAGACTGTGAGTCAAACTTATTTCATGATTTTAGCTAGCTTTAGTTAGCTTTAGTTTTCTTATTTGTGTTATTTACTTTCCTTGTTAGTTAATGATTTGTTTCCTCATTATGTTTGTTATTTACTTTCCTTGTTAGTTAATGATTTGTTTCCTCGTTATGTTTGTTTTTAAACTCTATTTAAAAAGTCTTTCATTATGAATAAAATCAAGCAATATTCTAATCACAAAACTTGGTAGGAAACTCTCTTAGAGTTTCAGGTAGGTAACTCCCTTTGAGTTTCAGGGTTCGAGGTGACGAGTTTAAATCCGCTACATTCACCATAGGTACCTATGAAGAAAAAGAATTTAGTATGAATGACGAGTTTAAATCCGCTACATTCACCATAGGTACCTGTGAAGAAAAAGAATCTAGACCCGACATTTCGTCCTGTGGCCCGATTCCAGACGAGGGACCGTATCAATCTGCTACCACTTTAGAATGAGAAGAGGGTTGTAGAGTTTCCTAATGAATATGGTAGGATTTCATTTCACTACTGATTGGGTGAATCTCAGCCGAATTTTTATCATCGTAGTAGATCTGAAGTATATTTACAATCATATTACAATGAAGAAACAAAAAGAACAATCATATTACAATGAAGAAACAAAAAGAACTATTCTTCTGTACTTGTACTGTATGTTGTGATGCATCTTAGATTCAAAACTTTGTAATATCTCCCCATTGAATAATACATAATACATATGTTGTCTCTGAATCACTCTTTCTGCAGCACATAACATAGAATTCCAACTACCGCCATTGTCATCCCAGCAAAGTATGTGTAAGTGTCTCCAACAAAAACTGATGAAGTATACCTAAATTAAACAACAAAACCTCTTATCATTAAAAAGCTTTCATAATGCAAAGTAAATTCCTTGGAAAAATAGATAGACTAGATCATTACCAATTATAGAAAAATAGAGCTGACTATGTTGCCAATTAGATGAATAGAAAATGCATGGGTCTACTTGCACTCAAGGTTTCCAATTTAGACCAGCATGAATATGATAAGAACCTCAGGAGAACCACCCCTTAAAAGCCAGCTTGTAAGGAGGGAGAGCCCAAAGTCCTTATAAACCCCAGTCCCATACCTTGCACTTGGATCATAACAATATCCCGCCCTTCACAGCCGACGTCCACGACGGCTCGCAACTCTCCTAGGTAGCCCTTTCCGTGCCTGCATGTGGAGGCGCAAGGGTTCGACTCTGATACCAAATGATAAGAACCTCAGGAGAACCACCCCTTAAAAGCCAGCTTGTAAGGAGGGAGAGCCCAAAATCCTTATGAACCCCACACTAACCTTCTATTTAGTCGATGTGGGATCCCAAGTCCCATACCTTGCACTTGGATCATAACAGAATATTGATAAAGTTTGTGCCAAAAGCCCAATATACAGTTTATGTATCCATCATGTTCCATAAAAGTTGCCATGGAGATGTGTTGTTCTTGCTTTGATATACTAATTTGGCAAAGAAGAACAATATAACCTTTGAAGCAAGAATAAATGGAAGAAATTCATCAATAATGTCAATAACTAAAGACATCATCTACAAACCCAAGCAAAGTCATGAAGCATATTGTACTCAACAAGCCACTACACACTACATGAATGTAACAACAATAACATCAATCAAACTCATTATTATGTAATGCACAACCACGTTAATATACAGAGTTACCTTATAGAGTATATGACATACTGAAACATATAGAGTATTTAATATTATAGCTTGTACTAGATAAGAGAATATGCTTATAATATTTTGCTACATTTCATCCTGATCAAATAATTATTTAATAGATAATAAGATTTATCTATTTCTCACTGTCTAGTGTAGCGTCTGTCAAATATAGATTACATAATTATTTAATAGATATATTTCTTACCATCTGTACATTATATAATTATTTAATAAATAATAATACTTATCTATTTCTCACCCTCTAATGTAGCGTACTACAATTCATTTTATATAATGCAACTCATTCAAACTCTGAGCTCTTAGAAATGTTTAAAAAGAATTGATGCTCTTCCTAAATTTTTCCATTATACACTCTCAATTCTTTTCCAGTTCAATTAGACAAAAATTATACTTAACGTCGATAATCTCAGTCATCTAACCTCACTACTAATATCATTATTAGAAATAAAGTAAAAACACTTTTGACTATAGTGCAAAAAAAAAAAAAAAAAAATTATTGGCAATAGAGTTTTTCTCAGAATTATAAAACCATGGTTCACAGTTACTGTATTAAAAATCCTGTAAAATAAATCTACACGTCCTTCTTCTACAAAATAATATTCAATTCCATACTTAATCTACATAATAGAACATTCAAATACAACACAAAGAAATACATGGACCACTTATCTCTAGTTTTCACCTAGTATTCCTCCCCACAATCTGAACTAATATAATAATCAACCCTATAACTGGTATAAAAATAGTTAAGAACATCAACCAAAGCTTCAACCATATAAGAAACTCACCATTTAGTCGATTGTGAAATTAAAGTACTAAAATATGATGGCCAAAACAAGAAAGACAATCCCGACAACCATGTCCGGTGACTTTGGTTTGCATAACAAACCAAATAAAATCAAATAGAACAACATTGTATATATATAAAAAAAAAAAAATCCAAACCTAAATTCAGTTTAGCATTGTTATTTTCTAATTAGAGAGCATAATGTATTCATGGTTTCGTCCATCACGTTAGAGTTTTTTTTTTAGTATTTACTGTATCAGAGGTTCACGGTCCCTCAGAATGTTAGAGGAAACTTCGTGTTGCTATTAGAAGATATGATTTTATCGCAAAATCAGGTTAGATGTTTGTTAAATTCGTCCTGTGGACGGTTAGGCCTAACCCGATTATATATTTTGGACTTAAGACCTTATGTACTTAAGAGTTTGGACCAAAAGGTTTGATGAGTTTGATTGGACCGAATGGTTTATCCACTTCTATTTTAAGTTTAAAGTTTGTTCTTATGGTTAGATCCGGCCGGTCACATGAGACCACTAAAGGAACCCCTATTCATCTGGATGAGTGAGCTCATTTGGATGAATTTGCTATTTGATGGCGTGCCAACTAACTTAGTTTGGTTGGTATTCCACTAGGTCACACCTTATTAAATGCTGGTGATTTTGGCATCTTTCACCTGCTGCATGTCCAGAGATGTCAGGTCTCTTGGGTTTTTGCACCCATTAGGCTGGTGACACGTGTCCATGCAATAATCATGTTTCTAGCAATCCTCGCCGATAAAACGCAACTGATATCTTCATTTCCCTACTTTGCTTCTCTCACTTTTTTTTTTGAATTTCCAAAGCTTCTCACTCTAAAAATTGAAGGGTCTTTCCAATCCAACGAGATTTTTAGAACATTTTCCAATTTTTTGAATTCAGGTAATATATTCTGCTTTGTATGCATTATTCTTCTCCTAATTATTTCTCTTTGTTTTTATGTTTTTATTGCTTTGAAAGAATCAGTTTCGAGAGAAGTCAAAGAATTTTTTGGATTTGGTCTTATTGGTATCTGAAAAGGGAAGGTTTCAGTTTAGTTTTAAGTAACACATACCATCTTTTGCCTTAAAAAGTGTACTTTGGTTTTTCCGGTCATTTTCGGACGAGAATAAAACCTTAACAGTGGTTTCATTCCCACTCTAGGTAAAAATTGACTTATTCAGATTTAAGAGATATTGATGAGTATGTACCAAGCGAACCCTCTTTCTCGGTATAGATTTAAGAGATATTGATGAGTTTGTACCAAGCGAACCCTCTTTCTCGGTATCAAGTGTGGATTCTCATGCTGAGAAAATGATGTCAAATGCAGTCGCGGAGCCTAGTGTTGAGGGGGTGAGAGGATATGAAGTCGAGTCCCTCCTAGAAATTCCATTCGTCAGGAGACTATGCGACATAAATAAGTTAATGGTTGAGTTTGATACAGAAGCCACGTCTGTTAAGGTTGTCGTGGATGAGGCAATAAGTTACTTGGATCATTTTGCGTCTAAAGTAGACACATAGTATATTCAGAGGGAAGACATTCCCACCAAAGTGACTACTGACAAGCTTTGGGAAGTTCGGGAAGCCTATGATATTCGGAATGATGTTGAGATTCGTGTGCCCGAAGAAAACGAGCATGTGGACTAGGTTGTGGAGGGCTACACCCATGTACACTCCCTGACTATGGTTAGGGCTCACTTTTTCGATTAGCGATTTGGTGAAGGAGTTTTTTTCAAGGCTGACAATCTCTACTAGCCCAATAAATCCAAACACCCTGAGGATACTTTTGACTGTAGATCTTTTAAATAAGCAGCACCCCGAATTGAATTTGACCATGTGAGATCTCTTTCATGCATACTCCTCCCAAATGGTCAGTAGGGATGTTAGCCATGTTCAGTTTTGGCTAAACAACAAAAACATTAAGCCCTTCTTGAACACGATCTTAGGTGATAAGAACTTAAGAGACTGGTTCTTTTTTGTTAGAGGAAACTGGCGGTGTCCGAAGGGCACGAGTCTCTTATATTTTTGAAATGTCGACCCCGTAATACTTTCATTCTGTATAGCTTTATTTGCTTTGTTGCACAGCTTATGTCCCTTTTCTAACCTCATTTTTATTTGTGCAATTGGAAAGCTTCAGTGCCAGGAAACAAAAATTCAGAGTGGAAGATCAAATTTGTTTCTTCCCATTCGTATTGAGATAGGGACGTGTAGACACTTCTGAAACCCAACCCCACTACCCAGGGTCAAAGTTCAGCTCCGAATAAGAAGACGACGGGCAGCAAAGGAAAGAGTCGATAGCTACTCGTAGGGGAAAGCTAACGGCTCCAAGAATACCTTTCAAAAGCTCATGAATAGGCAATCGAGAGCACCGAATCAAGGGTGCACCTTCTAAGCTCACAGTGGTCGAGGGAAGGGTGTTCAGACCTTATGACACTCTGATGACCTAAGATAAGCATAGAGCCACTAATGATTCTCGGGGCGAGCGGTTCCTCCCAAGACTCCTTAAAAGGAAGAGGGGCCCTAAATGTGGTATGCCCTTTGGTTCAGAGAATAAAATTCTTTATTTTCAATCTGCGCCTTCTGTCTATTTGGGCACCAACCAGATGATACAGGCCATGAGGACCCGATCTTTTTTTTTTGACCAAAAGCACTTAAAGACTTCGAATATCTGATTTCAAGACAACCTAGAAACTGTAGGCATGAGGCTAAGTTTCTTTTCTTCCAAGTCTATATTGGTACTTAGAAGATTTTTTTACTCCTTTTTGTTTTTATTGTAGCTTCTACAGTTGGATTATTTCATTGGTATATAGGAGTGCCATAATGAAAGGTTCGTGAATCGCTTAGCAGTCGAGAAGAATAAGGTTGCAGAGACTCTGGCTGCCTCCCAGCTTGAAGTGGAGGCATAGATAATGATTGATGCCAATAAAGAGCGAAAATTACCCTGGTCTAGACAGACCTGAAGAAGCTCCTGGAGGAGAAGGAGTTCCTCGTGGGCACTGAGGGATTCTTTCATGTGTTGGTAGAGCTATTGAAGGGCCAGCTGGCCCAAGCTCAAGAAGATGCGGTCGATGCTCAGCTGAAGGCCAATATTGCTGCTAAGGGCCGGGTGTACCAAAAGTACCTAGCTGGGAACATCAAGAAGACTGTGGTTGAGCATCACCTTGAATATATGCAATAGTATTTGAGAAGGAAGGTGTCGCTATGCCCGATCAAGACGAGAATAACAACTTGGAGAATGAGGAGAAGTTGATGACTTCTGGTGTCGAGGCTGTCGAGCCTGCTGAAGATCCGACGGATGATCAGGCTGCCTTGCTTGAGATCTTATTGTTTGAGCCGGATGCTCGGGGAATGACGATTCCGAGAATAACATCTAGGCTTTTCTCTTTTCTTTTTTTTATGTTATTTTCCCTATCTGATTGTTCGTCCATATAGCCTTTTTTTTGTTATTCAAGTATCTGAACTTCCCTATTGTCATTATTATAATATTGCTACTTCAACTAAGTGTCTATATGATTTTATCATTATAGTGAGTGTTTGCATTTTTATTCTCATTAATAAAAGATGTAGTTATTTATATGTTTTATAATTCTTCCTTTTATTCTGAATGCTATTATACTAAGATTTTTTTTAAGTACTGATTCAGACTTTAGTTTGAAAAAAATTTATAATTGATAAACATATAACTGGAACCAATTTGAGGCACATGGATCGTTTACCGTTTAACTAATAATCACTGAATTTTTTCCAAGCACTCACTAAAATTATTGGTTGAATGACTAGCCATGCGACCATTTCTTTTCTGCAATTTAACATAGGGTCAGAATGATCCTCAACTTATTGAGAACCTCTGATGCTTAAGTTAGTAATGATTTTAAAGGGAAAAACGATACATGGAAACAAGTTTGAGTTTTTTTTATAGAACTTGGATTCCCTAAATTTTTATAAGGAATTTCAAAACTAGAAATTTTTTTTTTCAAGTGTGCTACATTCCATGTATTCCATACGACCATTTTTTTCTTGTCTTAAAGATGATATACTTCTCGGCCTAGAACTTCAAAGATCTGATAGGGTCTTTCCATGCTTCATCAAGTTTAATGGCATTGAAGTTCCTTTTTAGAACCCACTGGCCTACCTCAAAGGTTCTAGCTCGCACTACTTTGATGTAAGCTTTGATTATGACTCTTTTATATTTTCTATCCTGACCTTGGAGGATTCTCTACTTGTCAAATTTTAGCAAAGTCAAAGTCTAATAAGGCCTCATTTTGGGGTTCTGCTAGATGTTGTCTTATTCCGACATCTGATGGAAGTACAAATTTAACCCTATATACTAAGAAGAAAGGGGTTTACCTGGTTAGGACCATTGGGGTCGTGCGTAGGATCACAGGACCCTTGGAAGCTCGCAAAGCCAAGCTATTTTGTGCTTGCTCAGCCTTTTCTTCATGATGCTCATTAAGGTTTTATTTGTGGCTTCTACTTGCCCATTTGTATGTGGGTATCTGGAGTTGAAATCTCAACCTAATATCTCATGCTATATAGAAATCTTTGAGTAGTTTAAAAATAAACTGGGAATCGTTGTCTGTTATTATTTCCCTTGGTATGCCAAAACAACAAAGGATGTGTTTACATATAAACTATAAGAATGAATATTTTTCCACCGCTTGTGCCGATGGTAGCAGACCTATAATGTTCATTCCCCACTTAGCGAATGGCCGTGGTGAGGATATATCACGTAGCAGTTTGGCGAGTGTATGGATTATGTGAGCATGGTGTTGGCACTTTTCACTTCGCTCGACTATCTCTTTCGCATCTATCTTCTCGGTGGGCCGACAATATCCTGCTTAAATGCTCTGAATGCAAGACTTCCTCCTCCAGAGTGATTACTTGCCTATCTTTCATGGAGTTCCCTTATAGCATGGTTTGAATCCGTGTGTTCTAGGCATTTCTGGTAAGGTCCACCAATAGACTTTTTGTATAATTATCTGTTGATGATGGTGTACCTAACTACCGAAAGTATGCTCTTTTGATCTTGTACTTGATTATGCGGTATATTTCCATTTTGAAGGTAACCTATTATTGGTTTACTCCATTCCTCGTGGTTGCTTCCTACAATAATGACCTCATTCACAAGAGTAGAATCTAGGGCAATAATCCATTTTTTAATGTGTATGTGCAATACATAGTGAGTTATGAACAAATAGTGCACATGGTCTTTGTCTTACTCTAAGCTAAAATGCATGTTGTTTCTTTTGAGTCAATTGGAATATTATTTTTTATTTGATGTTGTGGGTATCATTTATATTTATATTTCAAATTAGTGGTGTTAGTAGGTTTACTTGTATTATCTTTTTAAATATAATATCATATGGTTTGAATAATTTAAATGCATTTTTTTAATAATTTAAATAGCCAAGGTATATTATATCTTATGATTTATTTTTTGTGATGCAGAAAAATGAATACATCTTGTGGAAATGGTAGTGATAATGGAGAATCTATTGGTAAAGCAAGTGATGATATAAGTAGTGATAAACAACTTTGAAAATTTGTTATTAGATGGAAAAGATAACTAGCAGCTGGAATTTGACTTTTAAATATATCTTCTGTCAACACATCATATTTAAGGGTTAAGGCTCATTTGTTAAAGCCGTTAGGGTATGGAATTAAACAATATGCTAAAGTAAATTATTTGAAGTTAAAACAAAAGCAAAAGCTTGTAAAGGAATAAGAGTTTAGAGTAAAAAGCTCTTAAATAAAAATTGTTCCATTGCCTAACTCTTCTTTTAATATAAGTTCTTTTTATTTAGTTTCAAAGGATTCTTTAGGTGAATTTAGACAACCCAGTAATACCCTGGATCCCAGAAAAAGAAAATTAGGATTTAAATCATTTGCTTTAGAGAAGACCTTTAAAAGGCAACAAAAAGATATCTTGGATTTTGAAATTGCTAGGATGTTTTACTCTGCGAGATCATCCTTTAACTTTGCCAAGAATCTCTATTATAAAAAGGCATTTCAATTTGTTGATGAACATAGTTTGGGAAATTATGTACCTCCAGGGTATAACAAGCTGAGGATAAAATTGTTTTTTCAAAGAAAAAATCCAACATTTTGAGATTGCTTAAGCCACTTAAGCATAAATGAAATGATCAAGGTGTGTCAATAGTTAGTGATGGATGGACTGATCCTCAAAGAAGACCATTGATTTACTTTATGAACGTGAGAAATAATGTACCAATTTTTTTGAAAGTAAAAATTTGTGAAGGTGAATACAAGGATAAATTTTCCATTACTCAAGAGGTTATCATGGAGGTTATCAAACTATCTTGTGGTCTTTAGATAAGAGGTTAGCAATCTCGTTTTTACCCTCTAAAGATGGTTAAATAATTGTTTTATGCTATGTTGTATTGAATTATTTAAATGCATGTTCACTATAGTTAATTGTGATGAGTTGAGGTATGAGTGTATGAATTAAAGGATATTGCTATTGACATGTGTTTTGGTCGTTGGTTGTGATTAATTTGATATTGGAAAATCTTATTGATGATAGAACTATGGGGAAATGAACATGTTAGGATAATTGAATTTATGTTGGATTTGTTCTCATTGTGGACTGTAAGAAATGATATTGATGATTATGACTAAATGTGATGAAATGATGTCATTTTGCCTAAAGTGTCTCTAAAAGGTTAAATAAGTAGTTGTAAAGAATAAAGGATGGCTAGTGGCTAAATTGTGTTGTTGAGATATGCTAAAGGTTAAATTGCCCTTCTTGTTGCTTGTGTTAGAGAATGTAGTGGCATGCCATAAAGAAACTCGAGAATTCTTAACATATGTTCTTTATGTAACTCATGGCTGAGTGATGCGGATCAGTTAGCCTTAAATTTTATGGAAAACTTAGACTCGGTCAACATTATAAGGAAGACTTAATTATTTTAGGATTTAGAATTTATTTTTCTTATTTGATCTATCTATTTCTTTTTTAGGTTTTTTAAAATATGAGAGAATTTCCTTCTTCAAAGGATTTTTATTTGATCTAGGAATTTCCCTACTAAAAGGATTTCTATTTGATCTAGGTTGTAACCCCTATATAAGGGGCTTCCTTTCATCAATTAAGAATCTTTCAACTTTGAATATTTTATTTTTCTCTAAAATAGAATTTCCCTTGGATTAGGGTTTATCTTCCCTTGGATTAGGGAGTTTCATCATCCCGGTTAAACAAAATTGGTCACCTAACACTCGTGACCGAGTATAATCAGTCTATATCTTTATTTTTTGCTTCCATTTTGTGTCAGTTGGTATCAGAGCCAAAGGTTCATCCATGGAAGACAATACAACTACACGAATCACTGCTTTAGAGACTTCTATAACTAAATTGAGGGAACAATTCGCACTGATTAATCAATTGCTGCAACAATTAAAGCAGAGTGTTCCTTAAGAGATTCCCGAGGAATAACCGCGAGGAAAGAGAGAGTGTGTACAGAGAAGAGAAGAGTGACACCTAGATCACCACGAGGGGTACAAAATAAAGGTGGATTTACAAAATTTCTCTAGCACAATGAATGTTGAAGCGGTAATGGATTGGCTTACGGAGGTGGATAGATTTTTCAAAATTATGGATGTAGAAAATGAGCAACGAGTGGCGATCATAGCATATAAGAGAAAAGGAGGTGCCGCAGTTTAGTGGCAATCCACTCAAAATGAGCGCTATCGCAGGAGGCTCGAACCAATATGAGATTGGGCTATTATGAAATAGATGATCGAACAACGCTTCTTACCTAGCGATTATATTAAGATATTATACAATTGATACCATGATTGTATTCAAGGAAACATATCTGTTGATGAATATACCGATGAGTTTTTGAGATTGCAATCTCGATGCGACAGTTGTGAAAATAAATCTCACCAAATTGCTCATTACAAGCGAGGACTAAGCCATGAGATCTGAGGTAAGATGGGTGTGTCTGTAATTTATACTATAACCGATGCAATCGAGATGACTAAAATAGCAGACAAACATAACAAAGGGTCACCTCGACAATAATCCAATCGAAGCTACAACTATAAAATTTCTAGTTCGAGCGGAAATCAACACAAAAATTTTAGGTTGCCTTCCAAGACTGCGAATACTGAGAATAATTCAAAGACTGCCGAGGAAAAAGGAGAAATTTGAGGTGGGGATTAAGTAAAGATGACCAATAAACCCGATAGATCTAATCCTTACTAGAGGCCATGCTTGGATATCTGTTTTAGATGCCGAAAATCTGGATATCTTTCTAACAATTGTCCAGAACGAATAGGAAACAACTCTGATTGTCGACATGTTAATGTTGTTGATAAGGTGATGAGTCTGAAGAGGAAGGAAATGACGAATCTCTTGCTAGTTCTGATAATGAAGATGTTGCTTTTGTGATCAAGAAAGTTTTTTGTTCACCAAAATAGGACACCGAAAGTCAATGAAGAAAGATTTTCCAAGCAAAGTGTCGAGTGGGAGAAGCTGTGTGTAGGCTGATTATAGACAGCTGCAGTTATGAAAATCTAATTGCTAAATAGCTGGTGGAGAAGCTACAATAACCCACAGAACCTCATCCTTCACCATACAAAGTTGGGTGGATTAAAGAAAGTCTAATGGTTAAAGTGACGCGAATCTGTAGAGTTCCTATTTCAATGGGTAGTTCTTATACTGACACTGTTGTTTGTGATGTTATGGACATGGATCTTTGTTTTTTAGGGCGTCATGAAAGTCAGTGATGCAACACAAAGGATTACTTTCAAAAAAAAAAAATCGGTCCTGCCATCCAGATCAGCAAAATCTTATAAAGTGGAAGGGAACTTATTGTGGCTGTTTTGGCTAATGTGAAGGACTTGACCGATACCATTGTGGAGTTTCGACCCTATTGGTTCCGAAGAAAGATAGCTCTTGGAGGATGTGCGTGGATATTAGAGTCATCAATAAGATAACCATTCAATATCGTTTTCCTATTCCTTGTTTAGAAGACATGTTTGATCAATTAGCTGGGTCGAAGGTTTTCTCGAAGATTAATCTTAAAAGTTGATATCATCAGCTGAGAATTAGGGAAGGAGACGAATGGAAGACAACCTTTAAAACTAAAGAAGGCTTGTATAAGTGGGTGGTTATGTCGTTTGGGTAACAAATGCGTCGAGTACTTTCATGCGTCTGATGAACTAGGGTTTGTGCCCTTCTCTACGCAAATTCGTGGTTGTTTACTTTGATGACATTCTGATTTTCAGACGAAGCGATAATGAGTACCTACAACACATTCATCAAGTGATGATAGCTTTGGAGAAGAATGAGGTGTTTGTCAACCTTAAAAAGTGTATATTTTTTTACAAATCGGGTTCTGTTTTTGGGCTATATCGTTAACTATGAAGGTATTCATGTGGATGAGAAGAAGGTGGAGACAATTCAAAATTGGCCAGTTCCAACATGCATTACCGAAGTTCACAGCTTTCATTGACTTGCTACATTTTATAGGCGATTTATTCAAAATTTCGGTAGTATTATTGCATGTATAACAGATTGTTTGAAAAAGGACATCGCATATTTTAAATGGACTGAAGCTGTCAACAAGAGCTTTGAAGAGGTTAAAGATAAGCTTACTTCTACCTTTATTCTCGCTTTACCTAATTTTGATAAGCTGTTTGAGGTTGATTGTGATGCTTGTGATGTTGGTATCAAGGGTATATTAGCTCAATGTGGAAGACCTATAAATTTCTTTAGCGAAAAATTAAACTTTGCTAGGCAAAAGTGGTCTACTTATGAGCAAGAGCTGTATGTTATTTTTAAAGCTCTAAAGACTTGGGAACATTATTTGCTAGGCCGAGAATTTGTTATTCATACCGACCATCAGGTCTTAGTTAATTTTAGGACCCAAAGAAATTTGAGTAAGATGCATACACGTTAGGTTGCTTATTTTAGTGCATTCATTTACATTATAAAGTACAAGAATGGTACTAGTAACGCTGTAGCAGATGCGTTGAGTAGGAAAGCTGCTTTGTTGGTTACAATCAGCAAAGAAGTTGTTGGGTTTGAATTTTCGAAGGACCTATATGTGGAAGATGAAGATTTTGCTAAAATATGGAAAAATGTCCAGAATAAACAACCCGCAGATGGATTTATGTTGAATGATGGATACCTCTTCAAGGAGAATAGATTATGTATTCCTCGGTCTTCTCTTCGAGAGAAATTAATTAGAAAGGTTCATGGTGGAGGTTTAGGTTGACATCTTGGGTGTGACAAGACTATTGCTGGTTTGGAGGCTCAAATTTATTGGCCTCAATTTAAGAAGGATGTTGGTTGAATTATGCAGAAGTGTCCAATTTGTCAAACTCAGAATAGACATTTGCAGAATACTGGTTGTACATGCCACTACTCGTTCCCGAATATCCTTAGAAAGATTTGTCCATGAACTTTGTTCTTGGATTACCACGTACTCAATGTGGAGCTAACACTATTTTTGTTATAGTTGATAGGTTTTTCCAAGATGGCGCACTTTATTCCTTGCAAAAGGACTAGTGATGCATTTCATATTGCAATATTAAATTTTCAGGAAATTGTATGGTTACATGGTATTCCCAAGACCATTACTTCTGAAAGAGATGTGAAGTTTCTAACTCACTTTTGGGTTGTGAAGTTTACGGTGGCCAACAAATTGGTGTCGCAACATGTGGATGTGTTCAAATAAGTTTAATAATGCATCGTGGAAGCTAATTCTAAGTACAAAGCAGTAGCCTATGAGCACCGTCATTTCAATTCCTTTGATGTTGGAGATCAAGTGATGGTGTACTTGCGCAAAGAGCGTGGAGGAGAACATCACAAGTTGGACTCAAAGAAGATTAGTCCATTTAAGATTATTCAGAAGATTAACGGCAATGTCTATGTTCTCGATCTTCTTGACCATATGAAAATACCCAAAACTTTTAACGTGGCGGATTTATTTCATTACTATCCTTCTAATGACAACTCGAGGACGAGTTCTGTTCAAGTTTAGTTAGCCTTAAATTTTATGGAAAACTTGGACTAGGTCAAGATTAGAAGGATGACTTAATTATTTTAGGATTTATTTTCCTTATTTAATTTATCTATTTTTTTTAATGTTTTTTAAAATATTAGAGAATTTTCTTTTTAAAAGGATTTCTATTTGATCTAGGAATTTACTTCCTAAAAGGATTTCTATTTGATCTAGGTTGTAACCCCTATATTTGGGGCTTCATTTCATCAATTAAGAATCTTTCAACTTTGAATATTTTCTTTTTCTCTAAAATAGAATTTTCCTAGAATTAGGGTTTATCTTCCCTTGGATTAGGGAATTTCATCATCTCGACCAAACGAAATTGGTCACCTAACATTCGTGACCGAGTATAATTAGTCTATATCTTTATTTTTCGCTTCCGTTTCGCGTCACTAAGTGTCTAATTTAAAGAGTTGGGTGATGGCTCCTAAAGGGCGTGATGACACCATTGCCTTCGGCCCTAAAGTGAAAAAAAAACTATAATATGGTTATCCAAGCCAAAAAAGAGTACATCCGGTTCCACAGATTTGGTCAGATCCTAAAGTAAGCTTAGCTATTAAAGTTTGGCTCCTCTAAAAGTCTTATTTCCACCATCCTAACTAGATTAAGGCCAATCAAATCAAAATCATAACTGAGCAAGTAGCTCAAGTGAACAACTCTGGCTGCTGTCAATTTTTTTAGGTTTTTATATTCTTCACGACATCTTAGGTGGCTATCAATTCGCCAAGAAATTCTTCTGGTCTTCAATTTCATTATCATAAGTTACACGGGACTTGTTACGCGACATGTATGTCGCCAAGCAATTCATCTGGAACTTAAAGTTGCTAGAATTAATTCTGGGCAACTTGTTGCATGACTTACAAGTTGTCAAGACCCTAGGGTTGTCAGAGTTGATTTTGTGTTACTTGTTGCGCGACTGACAAGTCCCCAAGCAAGCCATTTATGACTTTTGATGACTGAAATTCAACCTTCAATGATTTAGATATGGGAAGGTATATTTGGTTCCTTAAACCATTATTATCGAAATCTTAAATGCTTAATCAATATTTTTAAACGATTAATTGATTAGATTGTTCTCTAATTGCATTTTTGTATGCCTATGATATATAATAATCAAGAAGCATCTTGTGTGTGTTTGTTTGAGTTTGAGATTGCTACCAAGCATTGGATAGTCCGACACTTTTCTCTTTATTTTTTTGTCTCTTAAATAAACTGTAGCAAGTGATCGAGCGAGTTAGGATCAAATCATTACGTACCATGAAGATGACTTAGAGATCATCTTATTTTGTTATTCTTCAAACATTACATATTATTTTAAGAAATAAATTGTAAACCATGAACTATTTTGGAAACTACATGTGGAGACTATTTTTGGTAGCATTTGGATGCTTATTAACTCACCCTACTCTAATAGATATCATTACTATCTTATAAAAGCGTCAATAAACAGCTCACAAGATCGTCTCCCATTTTTCTTTCCCTTTTTGCCCTTCTGAGTAATAAATATTACATAATTTGCCAATTTTAAATTCCGAATTTATATATTTATAAAGGGCATTCAGATCAATTTAACTGTGAGGATCTATGGAAATATTGTAGGAGTGGTAAAAATAATAAGATGTCTCCGGACCTTCTTTAGACACGCTCACTTCCACCGACTCAATATCCAAAATCCAAATTTATAATTATAAAGCCCTTTTATTATATCTCTTACCAGCTTCATTACAATTGCATTTCACCAACGGTTCTGTGCATTTGATGGAGAAATGTGGGTTTGATAAGATTTTGTAGCCTTATCATGCATATTCGCCATCTGGGTGGGGTGGGGTTGAGGGAGGAGAGATTTTGGAGTGGGAAGATAATGAGGTTTTGAGGAGGTTTCCAAAATTCCATCTCCGCCCCTTTTAATATAAAAAATGCGATGCGGAGAAACTTATCAATTACAATTTTTTCCTTATACCAAAACAATTTTAAGTCTGTAAGGAATAATGATAAGGATACTATTATATAAGCTTTTTAAAATTGTTTATTGGACTTTATATGGGCCTAATCCATAGGCATGATATAGTATTCAAATTGTGTTTTGTTTTAGAGTGGGAATATTGCTACTCAAAAAATATATTTGTGCACCCTTTAATAATTTAAATTTTAATTATATTCATAAATTATTATTTTTATAAATATAAATATTTTTAATATATAATTTATAATATTAATATATTTTAGTAATTTTATATATAAAAATAATAATAAAAAATAAGACCACCTGCCTTGCAGGTGGCTCAATCCTAGTATTTATTAAACATGAATTTGTGATGTGCATATTGGATAGATAAATATATTTGATGATGGAATACTTTTACATGCTCAATGTGTTATAGAAATGTAAATAATGGGATAATTACAAATGTGTTAGGTGGTGATACCACTCCTCGAGTTTTCCGCAGGTAAGAGTTGAACACTACATAATACTTAACGGGATTTTGCTGATTAACTTACAAGAGAAAAAAAAGTCATGACAACTCATTTTATAAAATCCAAACTTTTAAAAGTATTTTTAAAAGATAAAATTTATATTTAATTCGTTAACTCTCAAACTTTAAAATGTTCAAAATTGAAACTTTTGTATTTAACTAATTAAACTAATTTTATATATTAAAAAAATAAAAATTTCAATTAATTAAAATAAAATATATTTTTTAAATATTAATTATTATCGAACTTGAAATATATCGACTAGTGAAATTTTAGTCCTACTCATTAAATTATTATATCAATATATTATTTACTAGTGTATATACCGGCGCATACGCGGGAAATAGTTTCTTTATTTTGATGACTTGTTGATGTTGTTATTTTTAATTTTAAAAATGTATAATAAATATATTTTTAAAAATTGAGATATATTTAAAATTATAATATCATAATTTCACTTTATTAAAAAGGCTTAAGTTGGTCCATTATGTCAATGTCAACCTCAAGTTTTCAAATCGATTTTTTGTTTTTAATTTCGCTTAAAACGAACCATGGTTATAACTTTGGGACAACATTTATAAAATTTAAATATAAATGAAAAAGAAAATTGAGTGATTAATGGAAAATTTCACTCCTTTGGAGTATGTCTATGGGCCTTTTTGGGATTGCTTCTGCTTTTGACTTCTGTCTGCAGAAGAAGAGAAGTGGAAGCCATTTTTAGGAAACTAATATTTTTTACTTCATTTGGAAGAGCTTCTGAGAGGGCAAAAGCACTTCTGCCAGTTACCCAAACACCATCTGAAACAGCTTTCAGAAGTCAGAAGTCAAAAAAAGCCAGAAGTCAGTCTATCCAAACAGGCCCTATATATATATATATATATATATATATCACTTTTGCTTGTAATCTAATTTTAATATAAATTAGTTGATGTGTAAAATGATATGTTATTGATTCAAGTTTGTAACTAACATTTTTAACATTAAATTTTATAAAAAATAATAAATTATCATAAAATTTTATTTTTTGAATTTAAGAGTAATTCCTAGAATGTAAAAATTTTAAAAAATTAATTTTTTTTTTATTCTATTGATGATTAATGTTGTTTTAATTTGATTGTATAGTAAGGATAGAAATAAAATGGGCATAAATATGAAAGAAGTCCTTATTTAGTTTGCGATTTTATTCAAGTCCTTCAACTACATAAGGTGTCATTTAAGTCTCTCAACTATCTATTTTTGTGTCCTTTGAGCCCCTTTAATATTCAAGGTTTCATTTAAGTCTCTCTAATATTCATTTTAGTATCAATTAATCCCTTTAAGTGCGTTTGAATTTATAGTAGTTGACATGTGAACAAAGTGATATAATTTCATTTTAAAATCGTAATATCAAATTTAATTCTATTTATGGAGAATTAATTAAAAATAAATTTTATCAAAAAGGCTTAATTGAAAAAAAAAAAAGAAATAGATACTTGAGGGGCATAAATAAAATCTCATGAGACTTAAATGATACGGAAACAGACACTTGAGGGCTTAAATGAAATCTCGTGTAATTGAAGGACTTAAATGTAGAATTTTGACGAAAAAATAGAGAGAGAAAAATATTATGAAAATAAAAGGATGCAAAATATTTATGAATATAACTTATATTTATTCATGAATATAAAATTAATGAGATAAATACTAATTAATAAAATTTAATTATAAAGGATACGAAAAGTGTTACATTATAAATTTACTATTATCATTTCTCTATAATATATATATATATATATATATATTGAAAAGATAAAATGAGAGGAATGTGGTACAATCAACATTTTATTTATTTATTTTTACTTGAATGATACAGCCTTATTATTACCTAACTAATAATGTTTGAAATTCTTCATCCGAATTTTTTTTTTAATTAATTCATTAAAGAATATTTGACAATTTTTAAATAAGCATATAGATTGAGATATTAATGTTATTAAATATTAAAAAATTAAATGAATTTAATTATCTATATCAAACATTAAAAAATAGTAAAATATTACTGTTGTATTTTATTGATGGAAATAGGAACCAAATGGTCTACATTTAAATTTCCATGATGACTTGATGATGTATAATTAAGATATATAACTGTTGTTTAAGTGGACATTTATTTTATTATGGCCTAACAAATTTAGAACTACTCATTTTTAATTTATATTTTCTCACATTCATTTTCTCGTTTCTAATATTTTTATTGTATTATAATTTTTCAAAATCACAATTTTTACTTTGAAATAGATTGACAAATTAATGAGAGAGATAGAGTTTTTTTTTTTTTTCATAAACTTATAAATCAATTATGAAGAGAGATGACCAAATTGGTAAAAGTGATAGAATTGGTCCCACCTATTTTTCTACCATCTAACTTTAAATTTTTGAAAATCGAGTTAAAAAAGCTCTCATCCATCAAGTTTATATATACATATATATATATATATATATATTGTTCATTACATAAATTTATAATACATACAAACAAATATATCAATATTGCAAAACAAAACTATATACTTAATATTACATAATATTTTAATTAATATTGGAAGATTGGTAGTGAATGAACTTAGATAGTGTTGTCTTTTGAATCGCGAAGATTAAATATGAAAAATTAAATTTTCTATAGAAGTTTTAGTTTGGATTTACATTACAAAACAAAAATCACATCTCGAAGAATATCTTAAACCAAGAACAGTAATTTATATTTTACACGAGATGTTGCCACAAATCGAGTATTAATGGTTCGGATGTGCGGCGTCATCATGTCTGCAAAAATTCAAATAACAATTAAAAGAAAAAAAAATATCATTATTTTTTTTAGTGGCAACAAATATGTTATTATCAAATAAACACAAATTAGTAAAAAGTATAAAAAACAAATTTAACATAAACATATTAAAATGGGAGAAGAGATACATACATTACCTTATAATTTAACTTTGATTGGTGAAAAAAAAATTCTAGTTATAATAAAATGAAATGATAAAAAAATATATATAATAAAATAAAGAGAATATAGAAGAAAAAAAAACAGAGAATTCATCATAACAATTATATAGATATAGTAAATAAACAAACATCACCTGATTTGATTTGAGAAAGATTTGCCACCTGATTTGATTTGAGAAAGATTGTCATATGAAGAAAATTGAAAATGTTGCAATATGATACGTGTGTGAAAAATGACCATTTATAGCTAAATGAAATGAAAATGAAATGACAAAAAGAATAGCAAAAGAATAAACAAATTAATGAATAAAAAATTACATTAATAATCTAGAGTAATGATAAAATAAAAAGACAGAGGGAGAGAAAAAAAAGGTATTCAATAAATAGGTGTTATATCGAAAAAGAAAACTGAACATGAAATGAACAGTCGGCTATTAATAAAAATAATGAATTCAATAATTTTTAAATAAACAAAATAATAAATAACCTTAATTAAATGAAATATGATGTGGAAGTTGTCTACTTGATAATTATGTACAAAACAAATTGAAATGTAAAATAAGCTAAAATGCTCATTTTTCTACCTAATGCCAGATCCTCAGCGTGACAAGTCATCTTGGTGGGGCCGCTGAGGAGTTCAGCTTTTTATATATATATATATATATATATATAGATTTGTGTGAGAGTAAGCTATCTTTTTGCGACGATGGTATGGTGAGTGCCAGGGATGACAACTAGTCGGTTTTGGATGGATCATGGCTGATCCGAGTTGAAATCTGTTAAGAAATAATTAATCCAAACCCTACCCAAATCTATGATGGGTCAAGCAGGTTTGGATCGGATTACGATCCACGGGTATGGGTAAATCCATGGATTAACCCATGAAGAAATTTTTATTATTTTAATTTTTTTCTTTATTATATAATTCACTTTTCGTAATTAATAATTAGTTTACTTGGTTTCTGATCAATTAAGATAAATTATATTTTCAAATTAAGTTAACTAAACTTCGTAACAATTTTCAATAATAAAAATTTTAAAAAAAAATTTATAAATCAAACAATATTAACTCAATTTAAATACATAAAGAGAATTTAAAATAATAAAAACTCTCCATAAAATTTATCTTAATAAAATAGTAATATATATATATATATATATATAACTTCAGCATCATGCAATTTAACAAGGAATGAAAATAAATATTTGAAAATAATATATATTTTTAAGTTATAATTTATTTTTAAAATATATATATTTTTAACGGGGTTGGGTTTCGATTCATATATATAAAATGATCCAAACCCTATCAAAACCTTTCATAGATCTTAATCCCAATCCAAACCCGACCTTTTTCCATAAATGCAAATCCGTCATGGATTAATCGAATAATACCCATAGATTCGTGGGTTAATAGATAAAATTGTTATCATCAGTGAGGACAATTCAATTCCAAAATAAGTTTTGATTTGAAAGAAAATTGAATTTTAGTGTCAATTTTATTTTTTAATAAATTTTACTTACATTTTTCCTTATTATCCACTATTAAATGTATTAAAATAAATTACTTAAAATTGAAATATTTTCCAATCATATATTAAATAATTTAATAACAACACATAAAATTAAATATTATTCTTATTTTTATATCCATAGTAAAGGTAATACTAAATAAGTCCAATTATGTGATATGTTTCCAAATCAGGTGGCTACTCTTTTATTTGTTCATGTTCATCAAAGAAGACAAGGGCCTGGTTGCTCCATGAACATCATCTTAATGATATTTCCATTTTCACTAATGACATGGCAATGGCATCACACCCATGAACCAACGCGCCGCGTACACGTATTAGGGGCATTTCTGTAAACTCATACCCATCCACGGGTAACCTTGCTTTTCAGTCAAAGTTTTCTATAAGTAGCAAACCGAGTTTAAGCGGATCTCATCACATCACATTCCATTCAAACTCAATCAAAGACAATGTCGGGAATCATTGAGAAGATCGGCGACGCCCTCCACATTGGAGGAGAACACAAGGAAGAAGAACACAAGAAGGACGAGCACAAGAAGGAAGAAGGTTTGGTGGAGAAGATCAAGGACAAGATCACTGGGGAGGATCACAAGGAACACGGTCACGATGGAGAGAAGAAAAAGAAGAAGGAGAAGAAGAAGAAGGAACACGGACATGAACACGAACACGAACATGACGGTCACAGCAGCAGCGGCAGTGACAGCGACTAGATCCTCTTGCCACTGTCATTGTGAAGGAAGTTGTGTTTTGTTTTCTTTTATATGAATGATGTTATCAAATAAAATATTTTCTTTGTTCTATTCCAAAAAATGAATTCAGAATTTATGTATGTGCTACATAGTTTGGATTGATTTGGCAAGAACAGCCAAGAAGTGGGAAATAGAAATGATAGTTTGTTTTTTAGCTATGGGTAAAATTAAAGAGAGGCTACATGGTGGACAGTTTTTGATTAACTTAATTCCCATTTTATCCATGGGTCTAGATCCGCTTCAACCTCTCATCTCATGACACCAGTTCGTTAATCAATTGGCTTTAGATCCATAATCTCATGCTTAGAGCATCTATAATGGTTTACTGAATGGAGGCAAATGTGGCATGGTAAATAGAGGGTGTGGGTAATGATGTATCAAAAATAATATTTCTGGAGAAAAAAATTAAAAATCGTCCATAGTGGTTATTGTCTATTCGGATTTTCCTAATTTATAATCCATTAGAATTAAGTTTCTATTTCCTTTTTAATTTATAATTTAAATAGAAATATGGTAATTACAATTTTAAAATATTAAAATTGATGATTGACACCGTCAATTAGGACGTGGAAAATAGAAGCTCTACTCCACACCCTCTATTATTTTTTCTGCCACGTCACCATTGTAAATTCACATTGCCATTGGAGTGAATTTTTTAAATAAAAAATCCAGAATGTCCACGTGGATTTGCAAACCAATAAATTCACATTCCATTGGAGATGTTCTTAATTTGCCTTTAGATGAACAGAACTGAACCAAAGTCCGTATTTTTTAAATTGTTTTTACATTTTTATAAGATTATTTATTATTTTTATTAAATTAAAGTGATGCATATTGAACTTTTTTTAATCAGTTAATAATTCTAAAAGTTTCTAACACATTTTAATTCATAACTTACCCTCTGCCATTAGGTTAAGGAAATGTAAAGAAATCTTTCAAATATTTTTTTTTTTTAAATGGGTTGAACCAATATAGGTATTCTACTTTTTATTCTTCTTTCTCAATATTACTACATTGACCATCAATCGGAACTAATACATTTTTAAGAATCATTCGATTTTTCAACAATTTGTCCAGTTTTTCGTTTATGATATAATTCCTCTTGTAAGTAATTTTTTTTATATATATTTTTTATAGTTTATTCAAGGTTTTAAATTTAGTTAGTGGATAATTATGTGAAAATTAATTCCCTTCATGTCTTCGTGGCCTCAAACAAAGCAATTTAGATTTTTCTTCAAAGATTAACTAGTCTTTGATCACTTATGAAAGACTGCCCTAACATACATGACGTTTTTTAGTTGACCACTACCTCTTTTAACTCGCATTGCTTTTAGTCCGTTCGAGAGAGTAGTGTTCACTCTTGTAATTACTATAGTACCATGGTTTTACATTTGATCGAGTTCTAGTAACATTACTTGAAGATCCTTTGTACTCCCTTTTGATGATCCTTTGTACTCCCTTTTGATTTTTCGGACTCTTATTTGGGGTTGAAGTTTTGATGACTTTCATAGCAGATTGATTGAACAACTTTCATATAGCGAAATCCAAGATCTCATCGATATCACATCATAGTCTTTATGCAAGTCTCATAAATGATTCATGTTTATGTGACAAGAATCAACATTGACATAGGGTGGCCATATGACTTTATTCTTCATTGATTTAAAACTAACCATACTTATTGGGGTACTACAATGAGTTAAAAAAATGAAACGCCTTGACTTAACATATACAATCTTTGTCTTACTCATTTTTCTCCTACATATCTGCCCCGGTCTTACAACATTCCTCTTTCTTAACCACGTGGATGAAAATGGGACCCTTGATCATGTTCTGTTGATTGTTGAAATAGGTTGTCATTTGACCCCTCATTTTTCATGCTTTAAGAATCTTCGAAGATTGATTAATGGTCTTATGCTTAAGCTTTTGTCTCAGTTTTTCTAATCTACCCCAACATTAATCTATTTCTATTTCTTCATCATTTTCTTGTCAAATGTTAAAGGCTGTTTGGATTAATTGTTTTGTCAATTTGAATTCGAGGATTTAACTTTTGAAACTCTCTTATTTGCCTACGATTCTCAAACTTTCAAGGTAAGAGGATCGATTAGAATTGAGTTGAACCTTGAAGTGGGTAGTGTTTGCTATAAGTTGATTGTATATTTTTTATGAAATGCCATTCCCTTGTGAAGGTATCATTAATGGCAATGATCCTCTCTTGTGAAGGATCGACCCATCTAAATGGTTTCTAAGCCAATTACTAGCTCCACAAACCACTACTCAACTTTCTAGCATACTTTATCTTCACTCACTTACTTTCTAGGAAAATTTCCTAGAGGAGTGTCCCACAAGGTCACCCATCCTAAGATTACTTCAAGTCAAGCACACTTAACTTTGGAGTTTTTAAGTTCTGGATTCCTAAAAAATAATGTGCAAATTGGTGATATAGGTAGTAACCTCAACTCTTTTAAACTTTTTGAATCAGGGTGTATATTTTAACTATTGGTTCTTCATCTTTGATCCTAGCCATAATCTTCTGCAACCTCCTAAAATCTTAAAATAAAACACTAGATCGATGAACTCTAGGGTTTAAGCTAATGTTAGGATTATTCGTATCTCCATCGTATCTTATTGGTTAGTTAGATCGTGAACCATGATTTTTAGTCTAATCATGAGCTAGTTATTATCCCTCAAAAGGCTTTCTAGTTCATAACCTCTTTATTCCTCAGTCATCTCCATGAATTGCTTGTATAAGGGTCCACTTGGTAATCCACATAATTTCTTCTTCTTTTTGCTTATTGGTCCTTATTCTTTGTTTACTTCATGACCATCACTGTTTCTAGATGAAGTTGTGACTGGTTCAGTGACTGAGGTCCCTACATATCATTTGTTAGGATTTAATCGTTTAAGTTCTAATAGCTTTTTTGCTCCTCGATGGTGTTGATGTTAAATTTTAGCCACTCTAATGCTAGGATGCTAGAGTTCTTCTCTAGAAAGTTTATTTTGGTCTAAAATTGGCAAATCTTGTCTCATCGTATGGATGTAGAATTAGTAGTGCAACTATTTGAAAGTTTAGTCCACTTAGTTTTCGTGTGAGAAGATCCTTACAAACAACACCAAACTATAGGGATTTAGTTTCTAAGATCACAAATTTATTTGTTTGTAAAACTCTTCTCACATTTCATTATGATTTCAAAGGGTTACAAGGTCAGATGCTTTGTTTTTTATGTTTCGTGTTTTTAGATTTCTAATTCTCCCTAAAAATAATTTAGGGAATTTTATTAAGTTGAAAATTTTCAAATCTCCTGAGACTGTAAATTTCAAATTGGCATTTCGTGATAGTTTTTCATCCTCTAACACAGTCGACAAATAAAAAGGTATTTTATTTAAGGATAAACTTAGAGTATGTAGAGATATTAGGGATATTAGGAATATATTTTTTCTATATCTTTATTCATAAAAAATTTAAATATAGATACACATAGTAGAGTATTAGTAAAGTCTAAATTAAGGGTTATTTTAAAAAAAAAAAAAAAAAAAAAAACTCACTTTTTCAAATGTTTTACTTTGAGCCACTAGTTTTGGAAAGTTTTGCAAAATCACCCCCAAAATCAAAATAATTAGTAATTTTGCTATGGATGAGTGATTTTGGATAATTACGATATACCTCAAAACCACCCATCTAACAACAAAACCACTAGTTGTTTTGATTTTGGGGTGGTTTTGCAAAACTTTCCAAAACCAGTGGCTCAAAATAAAACGTTTGAAAAAGTGGGGGTTTTTGGAAATAACCCTCTAAATTAACTACGTGAAAATAGAAAAAATAAATACATAGTAATTACTCTATGTTCATATAACTATTAATAATTATTTTCAATACGGCTATCAATAATTTCTTTATATCGACTTAATCAGGGAAGAAACTAGAAATTATTGTTTGGGTTGAAGCATAGAGCGATTAGGGGTGTGCAAAAAAACCCGGACCCAAAAACCCGAACTGAACCTGTCGTGTTTTACAAGGTTCAGGTCGGTCCGGGTCCATAAATCGGGACAGGGTCGGGGTCGAGCTGAATTTCTGATGATTTTTGAGTTTTTCAAAAACCCGGACCGGGCTTAACTCGACCCGAAACCCGATTTTTTAAATTAAAAAAAAACATTGCCATTTTGATTTTATTTCGTTTCAACCAAAAGATAATGTTCACGAATCCCCTCCTATTTTGTTCAGTCAAAGAGAGATTAAAAAGTAAAAAAACCTTAGAAACCAATAACCCGAGTCGTCTTGTTATATGGTTTTATCAATTGTTTTTTGTATTGTTATATGGTTTTATCAATTACTTTTAGACATTTACTTCAATATTGGGAAATGGGGGCAATCAACTTCAAGTATAATAACAAGATATATAGATAAGGACAGTACCATTGTTCTGAAGTTTGATTCCAAGTCAAAAGTGAGTTAAATTACTTATTTATGATCACATGGTGGAATTGTTCTCGATTCTAAATAAACTTTTGTCCTTTTCACTTATTTAACTTGCACATAAATTAGGTGTTGACCATATGGTTTTCTGTGTTGTTAATCGTAGCTCTCAGCTTCTATTTATGTATGTGGTTTTCTGTGTTATTCATGGTAGCTCTCGTATATGCGGTTTTCTGTGTTGTTCATACTAGCTCGCTACTTCTATTTATGTTGATGGATTGAGATACTGTAATTTAATATATTAATTGGATTATATGGTTGTATTGTTATTAATGGATTGAGTGTGTAGGGAGTTGTATGTTGAAAGGAAATTGAGTAGGAAAGTTGTGTATATTCTGGTTTGTGTAGGAAAAGTAAAAAAATAAAATAAAATAATAAAAAATAAGTTTATAAGTTCAGAGTATATCGGGTCAACCCGACCCGACCTTAGACCGAATTCGAAAATATATTAACCTGACCCGAAATGCAATACAGGTCGGTCCGATCCAACATTATGTCTCTATTTGGATTTCGGGTTTTTCGGGACGGTCCGGATTTGGCCCGAACTCAACTCGTGCTCACCCCTGAGAGTGGCGCCCCATGGTAAGGTATAATTTATTTTAATGAATCTATATAATATATATATATATATATATATATTGATTCTATCATGAAATATTATTTATAGAAAAAAAAACAGTAATAAATAAAATAAGGGTGAAAAAATACATTTTTATATAAAAGAGTTTTGAATTAGATGATATAACGTGTCTAAAATTTCTTCATTTTCACCTATGCATTATATCTAAAATATATTGAAAACAAAGTAAATATGAATAAATAATGGTTGAATATGGAAAGTCAAAGAAAAATTAGAGTTATGCACTTAATTAATAAATAT